>WWET01004942.1:71574-86034 GCA_011038615.1 Limnodynastes dumerilii
GTTGCGTGGCTGTTGGGAGGGGCTGAGGTTCCTCGTTACGTGGCTGTTGGGAGGGGTCTAGTAACTATTTTCTCGCTGCTTTTTGCAGATATTTCAGTCATGGCGCAGTTTGTCTTTGAAAATGATCTGAACAGTATCCTGAAGCTCGATGCACCGATCTCTAACGCACCCCTCGCTCGATGGCAGCGGAAAGCAAAGGAGGGGAGCTGCTCCTCAGCAAACACATCCGTAAACACCAGCGTTGTATCGCCCATGAAGGCTGCAAACCGGTCGCACAGCTCCAGCAAGACTCCTTCCAAGACCCCAGGTCTGACCCCTCTCCCTGTCATAGAGTAGGGTAATCGGTGTGGCCCTGGCTAATCCAGAGGCCTAGTGGCAATCTGCCTGGACTAGTGAGTCTGCCACCCACCCTCTCCCAGGAGATGCCAGCTTTGATGTAACCGCTCTGCTTTGTTGAGCAGTTGGCATATTGTCTGGAGCCAGTGATGTTCGTCAGTCCTGTCTGCAAGGCATTTAAATCTAGTTTGAGATGTGATTGGCTGCTGGTCGTGGTGTTATGACCACACTGTGGTTATTAGTGTAAGATGTCTATTAATTGTGGCAAGAAGCCACAAAAACAATAAAAGCCCATTAATGTTCATTCTGACTGATCTGGGCTCATCTAACGAGTAGATGAGGGTGATAAAGAGGTCACTGATTTGATAGTGTGTAGTCAGTGTCCCGGCTATCTGATCCTTGCTGTGGCATCTGTTGTCGGGCATCTTTGTTTGCAAAGTCTTAATAAATTGGTGTTATCACAGGTGACTGTTCTAGGTCAGTACCTACAGGGACTGTGTACACAGTGGTTAGTATTGTAATGTACATGTTTCGTTAGGGACGTCCGCCATGATCCTGTATCTCTCTGCAGTAGCGTTTAAGCTGCTTTGATAAAACCGTTTCTCTTCAGGCAAATCTCAGGGGAAGATCCAGGGGACGCCATCCAGAGCCGGTGGCGATCGCTTCATCCCCAACCGCAGCACTATGCAGATGGACGTAGCCAGCTTCCTGCTCAGCAAGGAGAATGAGTCCACCGACCAGTCTCCCACCAAAAAGGTATTGCCAGTGATGGTGGAGTCCGGGTCTCATGCTCTGTGATGCCAGCTGTGATCTGAGGAGCTCTGAAGACCTGAATCTCCGATTCAATAAAACGCTCTTCTAACGGTCACAAAGCAGAATCTACACTGTCTGAGATGCTGTAATGCCTCAGGCTCCTCCCGGTGTATCGTTATAGACGTCTCGCCGTTCCATTGCTTACACTGTCTGAGATACTGTAATGCCTCGGGCTTCTCCCGGTGTATCATTATAGACGTCTCACCGTTCCATTGCTTACTGTCTGAGATGCTGTAATGCCTCAGGCTCCTCCCTGCGTATTATAGACGTCTCACCGTTCCATTGCTTACGCTGTCTGAGATGCTGTAATGTCTCCTGCTCAGCAAGGAGAATGAGTCCACCGACCAATCTCCCACCAAAAAGGTATTGCCAGCGATGGCGGGGTCTGGGGCTCATGCTCTGATGCCAGCTGTGATCTGAGGAGCTCTGAAGACCTGAATCTCCGATTCAATAAAACACTCTGCTAACGGTCACAAAGCAGAATCTACACTGTCTGAGATGCTGGAATGCCTCGGGCTCCTCCCAGTGTATCATTATAGACGTCTCACCGTTCCATTGCTTACGCTGTCTGAGATGCTGTAATGTCTCGGGCTCCTCCCGGTGTATCATTATAGACGTCTCACCGTTCCATTGTTTACGCTGTCTGAGATGCTGTAATGCCTCGGGCTCCTCCCGGTGTATCATTATAGACGTCTCACCGTTCCATTGCTTACACTGTCCGGTGTATGCTCTATATGTAAAGAAATAATTTATCATTATCATCATGTGCTGTATGGAGGAGACGCACGTTCTGTGTAAATTTGCTAGATCTTGCCGTTCATGCGATGCTTGACCACACCTCAGTCATTGAAAAAAGAAACACAGGAAGTGACCAAGAGACCTGTAGCTTGGAGATATATTTTTTGCACCGCGATTGTTCCATATCTCGTACTCAGAATTTGTTATTTTATTACCATGGAAATCTAGGGGGTAGATTGCTCAACTTCAGGAAAGGAGCAGTCGCCCATTGCAACCATACAGATTTTCTCCCTTTCCTATTACATACCAGAGAATGAAGTCTAGAATTTGCTCTGGGTGACATCTCCCCTTTTCCATAGATAAGTAAATCTAGCCCCAGGAAGTCATTCATACTTCCCAGCAGAGAAGCGATGTGTGTCTTGTCCTGAGATGGTAATAGTCTGTCCGTGTTGGGCTCCACTTACCTGTCTGTATGTCACAGGAGCAGCAGAAGGCTTGGGCTGTCAACCTTAATGGATTTGACATGGAGGAGGCGAAAATCCTGCGTCTTGGTGGCAAATCTCTGAACGCTCCTGAAGGTTTGTAAGCGCTTTATTCCTGCAGATTTCCCATAACCCTCCTGGCAGATTGTTACAGTCTCCTAACTGCTTCCAGGTTATCAGAACAACTTGAGGGTCTTGTATAGTCAGAAGACGACGCCGGGGTCCAACAAGAAATGCAGCCGATACATCCCTTCCATGCCCGACAGAGTCCTGGATGCTCCGGAGATCAGGAACGATTACTGTGAGTCTTGGAAAGAGCTTTAATGTAGCTGAGCAAATGGGTGATTCCTAACTACTGCGTGCTTGCACAGTGCGGGGGTGTAACTGTAAGGGGTGTGGAGGAGAGGGGGCCCCATGGCAGCTGCTCCCCATGCACTGTAAGAAAGGTGCCAGAGACTGGTCCCTTAAAACAGCACTTGGCGCTCCATGTATGTATAGCGCCTCAGTACTCAAACACAGGAGTGCAGAATGCTGTCTTAAATGTCTGCCTCTGATGGCTTCTATCGGGGAGTGGTCCCACCTAGTCCTGCCCATCCACACTCTGGTGCCACCACCTTGCAATGGGGCCTGTCTGGCACACTGGCTAGCACGGCTGAGAACATCTGGAGATGAATCCTGTCCGGTGGCGTTTACAGGTCCCTGTTTCTATAAACTCATTGAGACGTGGCCATATTCAAAGATGCGTTTCTTTAAAGTTCACAAATATACCCATGACGCTCCCCTCACACGGGCAGGCTGACGGTGACTTGCTAGTGCCTCGACCCACCCTTATCTTCAAGTGTGCATTTCCGAGTGTATAATACCTCCGTACGTGCATATCTAACTACTGCACCCTCAAGTGGTAACTTAAATGCCCCCCACCCCCTTGCACGGGTCTTTCTCCAGACTGATTATAAACGCCCCTCCGTACAGATCTTGCCACGTGCGATTCACAAGTCCGTGGCTACTAGACTTCCGTGCGTAAAATCAACGTAGATAGCGTAAGTTTAGTTACTACACGTGCGCAGTTGATCAGATCGTAAAAATACGCATGTAACTTCCTGAAAAACGGTTCTCTGAGTACAGTCCCGTGTCAGTTGAAGTGACTTCATGGCTGAACTCTGATTACACATAGAAACGCGTTGTTTAGATTCTATGAAGACCAAGCAAAATAACTCCTCCATCCAGTCCGTAGATGTAACCCATTGGGTGTTGGGACCTAATGTCCAGTGTTCAGGGCATATGGTCCCCATACAACACTGCATTGTTTGTGTATCTTCTCCTTCCAGACCTGAATCTGATTGACTGGAGCGCCAACAATCTCCTGGCCGTGGCGCTGAACGACTCGGTCTATCTGTGGAACTATCTGTCCGGGGACATCGTCCTCCTGCTGCATATGGAGAACTCTGAGGAATACGTCTCCTCCGTCTCCTGGATCAAAGAAGGCAATTACCTGGCGGTGGGGACCAGCAACGCGGAAGTGCAGGTGAGTCCCTCTGGGGAATCCCTGGAGACCTAACGCCACGGCCTGGGTGATGGCTTCATGACTAATAGGACGATGACTCCAATCTTCCAGCTCTGGGATGTTCAGCAGCAGAAGCGCCTCCGCAATATGACCAGCCACTTGTCACGCATTGGATCACTCAGCTGGAACAACCACATTCTCTCCAGGTGAGTGCAGTGTCCTGTCTGGGGGATGGATAGTGGTGGGAGGCTGTAGGAGGCTCTACTTATACCGGTCACGGAGATGGACAAATATCCATAAGACTGGACCAGACTCCTGGCAAGCGATGGCTTCTGAGCGGCTGGATCACACTATAGAAGATTCTGACGGGAGAGAGTTGTGCTTACAGCTGGGATGCACTGTGTAGCCAGGATTCATACGTCTTTTAGCCAATCGGACTTGAGGCCAGATTCTGCTGACTGAAATCCATGCAAGCAACAGCCGCTATATCCAAAGCGCTTATGGATTGGAGTCCAGATGGGATCTGATCTTAGGATCTAGTCCAATGTGAGGGAATGTGACTTCACTGAATGGTGAGAAACTCCGATTAGAGGTGGGAGATTACATATAGCAGAGCAATAAAAACACCAATAGCCTAAATATTAAAGCGACCCCCAATAATTAGGATTAAATCATCCAGGGCTGTTGTGTGGACTGGAAGGAGTCGCACTGTGTCCTGTGTATCTCTGCAGGTTATATACAGGAGAGCACCTTTCTGTAGTATCCAAGGTCTCCGGCCGCCCCCGAAACTCTGCTCTTTACACCACTTTGTGTCTGTCCTTCCAGCGGTTCCCGTACAGGCCAAATCCACCACCACGACGTCCGGGTTGCTCAGCATCATGTGGCGACTCTCTCCGGGCACACGCAGGAGGTCTGCGGGCTGAAATGGTCGCCGGATGGGCGCTATCTGGCCAGCGGAGCAAATGATAACCTGGTGAACATCTGGCCCTGTACCCAGGGGGATTCTGGGGAGTTCTCACCTGTCCAAACATTCACTCAGCATCAAGGAGCCGTGAAGGTGAGGAGCTGTCCCTCTGTCTATTTCTGCTGGGTCTTGCCATGTTAGGAGGCCTCGGCCTTTATTAGGGTTATGGGAAAAAACGGCATTCAATCTGGAAGCTATTAAAACATGGTGTGGCACTGCACGAGAGAAACGAGCCTTCGAGATTCACAGCAGATCTAAACGATCTGCCAATAAATGCAAATTCTGACGCCAGAAACATTTCAGTATCTCTTAAAATAATAAATCACAATAGGAACAATGTTTCTCTGTTTTTTGCATTGTTAGGATTTTCTTACCCTTGTTTCTGTTGCGGCAGATTTTTCCAGCCTTTCATACACCGGTTATCATTAACCTATAAAGTAATCCGAGCTACCCCCTATGTTGTGTGAAGGCATTGATTGGCCTCTATTTACTGTCTGCATTTTGCTGTCATGAGAACACTTGTCAGGTTTTTTTCCCTTCTGTTTACAGGCTGTGTCCTGGTGTCCGTGGCAGTCCAATGTCTTGGCAACTGGTGGTGGAACAAGTGACCGACACCTCCGGATCTGGAATGTGTGCTCGGGAACATGCTTGAATTCTGTGGACACTCACTCCCAGGTAGGATGAGAATAAATTCCATGCTGATGCTTTCTCCGCTGTACGGGGCCTGTGACCCTTCTCATCCTTCCCTTCACTAGGTGTGTTCCATTTTGTGGTCCACCAGCTACAAAGAGCTGATCTCGGGGCACGGGTTTGCCCAGAACCAGCTGGTGATCTGGAAATATCCCACAATGACCAGAGTGACTGAGTTAAAGGGTGAGTTATCCCGGTCTTGTTTGGGTGTGATTTGGTCTCATCTGAATATAGTTAAAATACAGGCAGCGTTCAGTGATGGGCAGTGACCTCCATGTAATAGAATAGTGTAATGTTACAGCAACTCTAACCACTAAACTGGGAAGAAGAGTGCAGGCGCTGGGCATAGCGAGTAACCGGGGGAGATGCCATGTGTGGCGTGCCTGTATGAAGTGTTTTCCTGTCTGTAATGACCTGTTCGGCTGTCGGCTTGATCACTGTAGATATTTCCTGGACAATAGCTGCATGCCGTCTGTTACTCACACCCCTGCCCGGTGTACCTCGCTCTAACCCATTGTCCCCTCTCCAGGGCATAGTTCTCGAGTCCTCAGTCTGGCCATGAGTCCAGATGGCTCCACCGTGGCCTCGGCTGCAGCGGATGAGACCCTCAGACTATGGAAATGCTTCGAGGTTGACCCTGTTACCAAGAAAGAAAAAGAGAAGGCGCATAGCAGCAAGAGCATCATTCACCAAAGCATCCGCTAGACGTCACTCCTCTGATTTTATACCTCCTCGGTGTCTGTGTACTATATGTGAAATAAATGTTTTATATTCGGTAAATGTCTTGGTTTTTAACTGTCCGGAGCAGTGATTGTTTTTACCTGTTATATCGTCGGCTGACCACTTCACCTATTTATAATGGAAAGACTGCCGTGTGTATTGTGACTAATCTTTTCTATCTAACATGCTGTAGCTGTGTAGCTATACAATGACTGACTATGATGTGGGGTGTTATAAAAGGGGTTTTTGTTATGAAGAGACGTTGGGGGGCGCTGCTCCTGCTGATGAATTGTCTTATAATATGCACTTTATTGTCACGATCTTACATTTTACTTTATGCCTTTACCTTGCACCTTCTCTGTGTGTTATTACTGGGTGAAGCACTTTAAATGCTGGCATGTGGGAAGTTTACAGACTATCAGCAGACAGGAATGTCCCTTCCGAGTTCATGTTCTATTAACCTCTTAATAAAGCTGTAGAAAAGAACGTTCTGTTTGTGTTTTGTTTGGGAGATGAGATTGCGGGGTGGGGTGGCGGTCTGATGATAAGGGGAGATTGATAATAGACAGGAATGTCCCTTCCGAGTTCATGTTCTATTAACCTCTTAATAAAGCTGTAGAAAAGAATGTTCTGTTTGTGTTTTGTCAGGGAGATTGGATGGCGGGTTGGGGGTCACATGATAAGGGGAATGTGATAATCATGGCGGCTGTCCAGGGCTCTGGTCGGAGCATCCTCTGAAGTTGCAGCAGCTCAGATGGGCAGGCAGATGGGTTTTGCATGTTCATCTGCATCTGTCTAACCTTAGTGATGTGAGTTAGCCTAGAGAAGACCAGGAGGCGGTAGGGATGTTAAAGCTGATCCATTCCCTCTTGTGTAAGGACTTTAGATGATGAGTTGGTCATAACCCCACCTCAACGTTCCAGCACATGAGGTCCTGGGGGCTGAGTCAGATGTTTGGGAGTAAGGGTTAAAAAAAAAAAGGTGCAAATGCACGGCGTGGCTAAACCGTTTTCCAAAGTAATCAGTGTTAATATAAAATCTTTTGAATGCAGGAAACATACTTTGCGTCTACACAGAACTGAAATACTGCACAGCTTTATGTTTAATCTGTAACAGAGTTGAGCTAAGAAACTTCAACTCTTCTAATTCTGGTTTCACCATTTAAAGTTGTCTCCCCCTAGTGACTCAACATAGTATTGCTCACGTCTACACTACAAAAAGATGCAAGTCTGAATCAGCCCCCTCATACGTAAGAACAGGATGGTCACATCCCAGTATGGACACGGTACTATGAATTCCGCTGCGTAATGTGGTGCGCACAGGCAGAGCGCTCGCCAAGGCCGACTGCAAGCAGCTTGTGTAAAACGGCTCGTTACTAGTCCAGGACCAGACGCCTTGTCTTGTGGAAGGGACTTTCTGTGCAGTTCAGGTCAAATGCAGCGTCCGACCTGTCCTGAGGGTACAGACCCACTATTGTCCTTTATCACTGAAACCACAAAACGTTCCTTTCAGTGCACTTGGAGCAGGATCTAAAGCGTGGTAGAAATAAATAGCAATTATACATACCTGCTACTGACATTTATGTGATGTCCCAGCCACTGCTTCTGCAGTAGAAGATATGGGAACAAATCATGGCGCAAAAGGAAAGGTTTCTGCTTGTAAACAAACTGAAAGATCTGCCAGATCCTGGGTTCTGTAACGGAACGCTCTTTGATGGTGTGGTGCTATATTAGTTATGCCTTGATGGAGGGGAAGATATGCAGATTGCATGGTAAGTGATTGGTTAAGCCTTCACGTGCAATCCTAATTTATGCACATCGCATAGCAGCATGGTGGCTCAGTAAGTAGCATTGTGTCTCAGCGCTGAGGTCATGAGTTCGATCCCTGGACTAGGCCTTATCTGTGTGGAGTTTGTATGTTCTCCCTGTGTCTGCACAGGTTTCCTCCCACACTCCAAAAACATGCTGGAAGGTTCATTGGCAGCGGATTAAATTAACCTGTCTCTGTTCGCTCCAATGGGTCAGGGACTGATGTGAATGTCTAATGTTCTCTATAAAGTGCTGTGGACAATTTTGTGCTATATAAATCTGCATTATTAATAATAATAATCCGCAATTTCCGCAGATATGGCAGAGAAAATTTTAATGTAGGGTTCTGCTAGCGGCCCCTTTGCGTGTGAGGGAGTTGTCTTCCATCACACGGAACTTGGAGTCTGACGGTGGACCAGCATCGGAGCCCTTTCGCCATTGTGTTTGGAGCTCTGGATCCGGTACAATAGTGAATAGTGCGTTTGCTGTTGAGAAAACCCCAGTAAATGTGTTGGAACATTCTCGGCTTGGCCTGAAACAGAGATTTGGGAGAAAAAATATCTTCATATATACAGCAAAGATTTCTGGATACTTCATATTCCTTAGATCTCGAAGGACGAGTTCACATGTATTTTATTGTGATGTTCCGCGGATACACCCTGAACAATAATTCATAGGAAACGATGGAATGTGAGCGCTGGGTATGAAATTGTAGTGTGTACAGGTCAGATCATGCTGGACCAGCTGCTAAATAGTTATGGAATTGTGTGATTTCAAGTGTTTAGGACTTGTGATGATTTGTCCTAAACAAAGAAAAATAAGAATTCCTTTTTTTATGATTTATAGGCGTGTGTATAGATTAGAGATGAGCAGAAACTCCTCTATTTTGGTCCTAAATCTAAATGTATTTATTTTGCTATTAGACCCAGATTTCTGGGACATAAAATACATTTTTTAAAGTGGAAAATATTGTTAAAAACTACTTGGAGATTTAAAAAATAAATTGCTAAAATCCTGTAATTTGCATCTGTTTTTACACTAAAATGGCAGCTTATATGGAATCCAAATCCCGAGATGAGTGAAGAATGGTGTTTCACCTTGATTTGTGTACTGAGTTTCCGCCTCTGAACCCCTGAACTCCGTTCTGTCATAATTTACACAATTCATACCACTCATCTCTAGTTTATACTGCCAGAATTTGTACTTTTATAGTCTTGCAGGTCTTTGTGATCTAAACAATAAGAAGTGATTCTAATGGTACAACCTCCTTGCAGCCGTCTGATAAGTACAGAAGGTGTCATCTATAGATTGTGGATGTGATAATTCTGTGCATGTGGGTTCCTCCTGTAACGATGCAAGTACTGCAATGGTCTCCAGTGTGTGACATGAAAAGGAGAAGGCAGGTTCTGCCGCAGGAGGTAGATGTTCCATGGTGGTGGCACGAGGTAGAAGTGTCCTGTATAGAAATGGCTAATTTGCAAAACCACCATTAGGTTAATAAGCGCTTCATCCACAGAACCGTGGAATTTGTAGAATTGGCGATGCAGAAATGAGTGTCATCTGACAAAGTATTTCTGAAATGATTACACACCAACACCTGCAGCCCCTGAAGAATGGTGGTGAAACGCGTCTTTATAACTAACCATTATTTTCTGCTCCTTTTCTTTTTGAATAAGGATCATCTGAAAATGAACTGTGAACATACGCAGCACTGGACGAGTCCCAGATGGGATTGCGATAACAAAGCACAAGCATCTGAACACAAATAACGTGAGACCTATACAGGATCCAGATGCACACACAGTGTCCCTACACAAGGGCTTAGCAGTAAACAGAAAGGAAATACGAGTGGCAGAAGTTTTAATAACACATACAGGGTGATTTGGGATACATTTTAGGAATGAAATCAGACAGTGAAGCATTTAAGGCACATGTAAGAGAATGACTTCTCTATAAAGCGATACGGGAATGTCATGAAGTTAGGAACGACGCGTTTTACATCAATCACATAAAGCAAGCTTTTGGGGACTGTGACACAGCACCTGTTGTGGGACTACAAAGTGCATTTTGGAACTTACAGTCCTACAACATCCACGAACCACTCCACTCTCATAATGCAAGAGCTGTAGGTCGGTATAGTCTTTATCCCCTAGAGACAGCTCACGCATTTCACATTCTCTATGCCAGGTTAAAATGAGTATAAATTAAAACATAGGAAGCAACACACATTCAGAGCCTGATGCACAATAGGTCCAAATAGTAATAAGATTTTATAGCTGTGCAATATACATTTCAATACTAATAAACCTGTTTCTTTACAGTATATATTCTGGGACTAATAAAACAGTAGGCAGCTGTCTATACGGTATAAAAGTCTACTACTGACTATCAGACCAAGATTTTTTTACAGGTTAAATAGTCTGACTGTGCCAGACACCTATACACAGCATATGGCGCTATTCCTGAGAATGTCACATGGGTAAACGCCCAATGACGTCCCAATTCCTAAGAAATTGTTCAGCTAAGGGATAGTTACACCTCTCTAACAGCCGAGTTAATATCAATTAGACAACAATCAAGCTTTATATACCCAACCTACAGCTCTGGAGGTGTGGTATAACTACAAATCCCAGCATGCTCTAAGAACATACTCACAGCAGCCAGAGCTTTTAACTTGCTGCTTCACAACACCTGCAGAGCCACTGATTGGCTATAATTGGGGTATATTGTTTGTGTCTCTGTCCTGCACCAAGGTAACAGTTAATATCCATCTGTTGTCTATATACAACACAGTACCGGCACTCATCGCCAAGAAATAAATTAACTTGAGGTCACTACCCTGTTGTATGCCTATGTATATGCAGAGAGCACCAAATGTCTCAAAGTTTACAACTTTAAAGTGTAGCAGTCACCAACAAACAGCAGAGGGCGCCATTTTATGGTTATTCTTATCAAGCCAGTCCATGACATCACTAAAGACAGGAGGCATTATAAGAACACTGGCTCCGGTTGAATAAACAGACTTCATTCTCAAGGCTATTGATTCACCCCCCAGTGAGCTGCCTCCAGGAGGTAAAGTGAACATATAGACTTTGACATGTTAATAACATTTATATCTTCCGTTGGACAGTACTGCAAACATCATGAAAATCACAGACAGGGTTTTATCAATGCTTTACCACAAAACGTGGAACAAACCACTCAGAGAGTGTGCGGGGGGGACACTGCACACCTCCCGCTCATTACAAGGAGTCCACTTAAGAGTCTCACAGACAGTATTATCTACAAGAGATTGCTTTGGAATTAGCAATGTGCATTAAGTCTTTTATTAATAGTATTACACAAAACGGATAAATATTCGGGCAGACTTGCGGATAAATTATGAGTTCCCAACCCAGCGGCAGCGTCTTTCATCCCGCTGCCAGACGCATCCGTTCAAGGAACAGGTCCTGAGTTAGGGGCCGGCTGAATGTTTCCAAGCACAAAGAGATGGCTTCTGCTGCAAAAGGGGCCTTGTATGGAAGCCAGTCCCTGAAGCAGCAGATCACGTAGATTACAGTGGTTTATATAGTTATAGAGCAGTGGCACATGAAAAAGTAAGTGAACACGGTATGGACGGGACATGAGGGGTGAATAGAGCATAAGGAACAGAAAACAAACGTGAAACATGCGAGTGAGAGAGTTCCCCTTCCTTCAAATCAGGCAAATTCTAGGAAATTTAGCCCAGAGCTAACAAAAACACACGACACTGCTGTCTCCTTCAGATAAGAACACACAAAACGACACAGAAGTCCCTGTATTCAAGTATTTCAGAATTCCTGCACCATTTAGGACCCAGGCACAGATCTCAGGTACTGTGACCAGTAAAATCCCAGTGTAAAAAAAAAAATCAGGCTGGGAGAGACTGGAGCTGGGAGAGACTGGAGCTGGGAGGACTTGATGCACAGTCTGCTCTGTGATTTTCTGGAATGTGATGCAATGGAATCCGGATTCTTGGAGACTTTTGTGGGACCAGGTAGTACAGTAATGGAGACGCAGAGAATGGTTGGAGTGACGTTCTCTTCAGGCACTCACGGGAGTGGCTGGACGTTGGAAAAAATGAAGTGCTAGAGCAGCGGGAGGGACACGGGATTCAGACGCACTCGCTTCATACAAACAGTCTCGTTTAGGCACTTATATTTTGGCTGGTGTAAGCCCCAGATGTAGTCGGAAACCAGTTTGGCAGTTTTTTCTTTTACTGGCCATTAAACAGCTGGGTTTCTCGACTTAAAAAGAAAAAAAAGAAAAAAAGGTGACATCATCCGACATTTGCTCCCGCTACACTTTGTGCACTCACTTCGGGACATCGCATACGCCGGTTGTGTGGTGGACTTAGTTTGCCTTGGCTTTGCCGTTCTTGGCCTTGCCATTTTGGTGCACCGCCCCGTTGGAAGCCGAGGTGGCCTTAGGGAGTCGTCTTCCTTTGGTGTACGCCTGGTACCAGAAATTGGAGAAGAGGATGAAGAAGACGGTGCCGTAAATCCAGATGAGGTGGATGAAGATGGGGAACTGGTATCCGCAGCTGGGCATGAAGTAATACTGAGATATGTGAATGGAGACCAGCACGAACTGGATCTGGGTGAAGAAGAGAAGACATGAGAACCCGGGACGTGGATCTGCACATCAAAGTTCACATCCGGAATGCTCTTACCAGTTGTATGGCCGTCATGTGTTTCTTCCACCACAGATACTTCTGGAAACGTGGCCCGGCAGCAGAAAGTCCGTAGTAGAAATACATGATGACGTGGACCATGGAGTTGACCATGGCGTGAAAAGATCCCATGCCACCTGCCAATGAAATCAAAAATATCATCCGATCGTACCAGGAACATGCGTCCGCACCCACCGTCCAGCACCCGTCAATAAACTCAGGGCAGCCTCACCTGGACCAAACTTGACACCCCACCACCAGCTGAGGGGCAGAACGGAGTGATGAAAAATGTGCAAAAACGTGATCTGACCGTTCTTCTTCCTCACCACGAAGAAAACCTGCAACAGACACGAACAGAAGACAACCCAACGTCAATTACAGAGAGACACGGAGGGCTCCACCAGGAGACGGGGTGCAAGGTCCAGCTTCTTTTTCTAAGGTTTTTCCATCTACCAGGAAGCGGTTTGTGTTTGCACAGAATATAAAGGATGTGAATTGAAGAGTTATATCTGTCAGTAGAACTATTTTTTATTGCTGCTAGTGTATGCGTTTGGTATATATTTCTTATTTTCATATATTAACCATTACCATTAATGACCGTTTTGTGAAATAATGACAGGTTCAGACCTTTCTGCCTGTTTGACGTTGTAGCGCCGGATGACATTAATTTGAATGGATGAGAAATGTAGACGCCGCTGGCATCTCATTGGATTTCATGTATTGGGAAGTTGAGTCTTCTTGTATGATGTAAACGGTGAAGGAATCGCCACTTACCGTATCAAGCAGCTCAATAAACTTGGAAAATAAGAAGAGCCACGCCACTCGTACCATCTACACAGGGGATGGGAAAGACAAAATACAAATATCAGTAACCCAGTCTGCCCGTCTCGGGGTTATTCCTATGCTATAGAGCCTGAAGGGTTCAACTGGAATTCCTTCTGGGGATGGTAAGGTAACCAGTGGAGTACCCCAGGGTTCTGTATTTGGACCAGTGCTATTTAATATCTTTATAGGTGATATTGCCTGTGGTATCGAGGGAAAAATAGATGACACAAAGATATGTAACCGGGTAGACACGCCAGGTGGGGTACAGAAAATGAGGGATGATCTAGGTAGACTGGAGGAATGGTCAAGAGTGTGGCAACTGCAGTTTAATGCCAAAAAATGCAAAATCATGCACTTTGAACACAAAAACCCAAAAGCTTCAGAGGAAATATGCGGATAATGAGGTCAGTAAAATGGTGATAGATAAGTGGAACAATCTCCCATCTGAGGCGTTAGAAGGTAACAGTAGAACAGTGTAAACATGCTGGGGATAAATATAACGAAATCCTAAATCTCAAACTAACTTGAGAGTAAATAGGGTCTAGGATCAGTATAGTTTTAAATAAACAACTGTGCAGACTGGATGGGCCATGTGGCTCTTATCTGCCGTCACTTCCTATAACACACAATTTCTTCATCACTGGGGTGTAGTAAATGCTCAAAGGTGCAACGAGACTGAAAAGAATAACAGCAGCTAGATTCATTCTCTCCTGTATTTCATAGCTGGACGGCAGTGTCTTATGGGACATACACAATCATGATTTATAAGGTCATAAAGCTAAGGGACACAGCATAGGAGGGAGGCGATGCAGGGTACAGGTTACTATGGTGGGTAATGACACCGCACAGATAACAGAAGCCTTATCATCCTTCTGTTTATAGTGCGAAGT
>WWET01004942.1:86216-103741 GCA_011038615.1 Limnodynastes dumerilii
TCAGCAGGTGTCAGGCAGTGGAGCCAACAGGAAACACACAGCCAGGGTCACCATGCCATGACCCCCGCACAACTAAAAAGGCCGCCGTACACCGGACAACTCACCCGTAGGGCCATCGGTGAATCAGAGACATCCACGGGATCACAGCGCCAGGTGTAGCCGGTCAACCAACCCGACATGAGGAACTGAAAGAGACAGGACAGCAAGATGACGATCCCTTCATTAGCGACTGCGTTATCACTACGGCGGCTGTAAAGGTTATCGTGTATTGATAGTGACACAATGTATCGGCTGTTACATCCTGTAATAAACACACTCATCATATCTCATCTGTTATTAGTGTTAGACCCAAGGACGGCGCCTCTAATTTACCAGAAAGAACACGGAGAGATAAGACATCCAGTAAATCAGATATAATCCGGAATATTAGTCAAGCTGGCGGTGACGAGGAATTTTCACTAACCGACTCATTAAATTCAATGTGATTTAGTCATTTCTGAATATATTAGATTCCTTCCTCTCCTTTACCCTCATAATCCGGCCATTTTCATATCACGCATCAGACCCTTGCTCTCCACCGACACCACCGAAAACCTCATACATTCTTATCTCCCGTCTTGTCTACTGTAACCTCCTCTTTTCTGGTCTCCCACCTCATCCCCTCCAGTACATACTTAATGCAAACTAATTCTCCTCTCCCACCGCTCCAGTTCTACCTCTCCTCTCTGTAAATCTTTACATTAGCTTTCTTTCCGCTTCAGAATTCTCTTCATACTGCTCACCGCCACCTACAAGGCTCTCTCCTTCTCCACTGCACCCTACTCCTCCTCCCTTGTCTCCTTCCATACTCCCTCCCTGCTCCTTTGCTCTACCAACAGCCACTACCTCACATCCTACCTGATTACCATCTCTCATTTCCAGACCCAAGACTTCTCCCGTGCTGCGCCTCTTCACTGGAATAACCTAGCACAATATATTAGACTATCACCTGCCAAGCCTTAATGTGCTTCCTCAAATCCACTTATTCAGACTAGTCTACCCTCTCTCCCCTATGTTACTAACTCCTAATTCTTTTCCCTTCTGCCCCCCACATTCCTGTGTCTCCTCTTTCACGTTACATTTGACTACCCTGTCACCCATAGTTTACCCTCTATATTATATTTTATTGTGCCCTATCTGTAAGCTGTATTTTATTATATATTCTTTGTCTCACTGTACAAAGCTGCAGATACTTTGTATTACCTTATAAATAAACGTAAGTAATATTACTTTTTTTGTAGTGTATTATAGAAATATATATCCAAATGTATGTCTCTTCTTGCACAACGGTCAGTCACTATTTATATTAGACTTTGGTTATGGAGCTACAATTCTCATCATGCTTTACAAGGTATCAGCCATGCCAGGCCAACGTGCACTACTCTAGCAGAGTTGTCTTTGTTAATAGAGCATGCTGGGAGTTGTAGTTTCACAATATCTGGAATGCCAATGGTTGTCTATATGCCTGATCTAGATTAATGTTCTATGAAGTGGAGTATACAAGGCCTGTCTATTGGCGAAAGTTACTGTCAGTCATTGTTCAGGCTATGCCCATTGGTTGGATGACCTTCACAACAACCAATCAGAGTGCTTATTGCCCCAGGACTAAAATACACACTCATGTGTCTTCATAACCCCTTCCTGAGTGGCAAAACTGTAGAACTACAAGTTCCAGCAGAATGTAGGGCTAGTAACACGGCCACCTCAGCTCATAGCCCCCACCGTGACTTACCTCGTACACTATGTAGGCAGAGAGCGCGACCAAGCTGAAGTTATAGATCACCATCAACGGCTTGAGGTCAAAGGCCTTGCGATTGGCCATTATCCGTGGCCCCAGGGACAGTACAAAGTAGACATAGCCCAGGAGAATGGACATGGGCAGGAAGGGCGAGTGCATGAGGGGGTAATGGCCAATTCTGGGATCTGTGGAGAGAGATCACAATTTAGGAATAAAAGGGTTAAACTATATTACAAGATGCAGCAGCGACTACCCCGGACAGAGAGCTTCTAGCCCCAGGACATAAGAGCCGCTGTCACCGTGAGCAATGAGCTGGGGAGAGATGAGCGTCTGGGACAGGTGACGGAGGGAGAGCAGAGCATTTGAATAAAGTTGTATTTACAGCTCTTCATGGAATTTGCATCCTCTGTGTACACTAATGTGTGCCCAATAGTAACAATCACAGGCGGACAGCGGCCCCATAGAGCCATTTATCAGACAAAGAGCTGACAATCAGGCACTTTACTCCATTTTCATTGTTATAGAGGAAGCAACTCGCTGCCCGGAGGGGGGCTGGGAGAGTATGGGGCCTCACTGGTACTGGGGTGAAAGCCGCCTGGCATAGGGGGAGAAGAGCCTGGCACTCCACTAGTATTGAAGGGAGAAGTTGAGGTCCCAGTGACTTACCAGTATTGGGGGGGTTGGACCAGCAGCTCACTGGTTTAAGGGGTGGAGTAAGGGTGAAGGGAGAGAGGACAGACCAGAGCCTCACTGGTATTGGGAGAAGGGGGAGGCCGGCACCTCACTGGTACTGGGGGGAAAAGATCCTGACACAGCAGTGGTATTGGGGGGAGAGCCCGGCACCTACTTACAGGAGACACCTTAGTATCTTATTCAGAACTGTATCATTAAACTATCTGTGATTTATGACAGGAAGAGAAGGAAGACTGATTATGGCGGGCTACGATTGGATGTGACGGATTATGGCGGGTTACGATTGGATGTGACGGATTATGGCGGGTTACGATTGGATGTGACGGATTATGGCGAGTTACGATTGGATGTGACGGATTATGGCGAGTTACGATTGGATGGGACGGATTATGGCGAGTTACGATTGGATGGGACGGATTATGGCGGGTTACAATTGTATATGACAGATTATGGCGGGCGGACGTTGCGTTTCTTACCTGCCCCGTCCATGAAGTCATGATAGCGCTGCACCCACTGTGAAAGCACGGCCTCCATCTTCCCAGCTACTCACAACCTGTGGGGACAAGACCACAATAACATCAGAAAAATAAATACTTTGAAGCCATAAAACTTTAAGCAACATTCCTAGGATGCGATTCATCAGATTCCGGGCTCTGGATGCACAGTCCACAGGCGTCACGGAAGGTGCGATACACCTACAGAATATTTGGGAATATTGTAACATACATTATGACACAGTTGGAGGCCCATGTGAAATGATAGACACATTATACAGCACGTTTCTGGCCCTGGATTAGATGGCAAGCTCTTCAGGACCTCACAGTCTACATGGAAATATAAGTGACTTCTGGTATGTATTGATCAGTAAAATGCAGCTATTGCTCCTGTGTTTCTTTGCACAACACATGAACCCTTCTCTAAGCCGCTGCCTGCATTCTACATCAATACTTTGTGTCTGTAGAACTTGGCAACATTTTCTAATAAACTAACCCATAGCACATGGTGGGGGGCAAAGGGGCATTAGGGAAACACTGAGCAGAACATCCGAGCGCACACTCACATAAAAGCCACCAAAGACATGGGGCCGACCTCATCCAGATAGATTTACATTATCCACAGAGCTCCTCTAGAAGGGCACAAACTCACAGATATACCGATTAGTTCATCCAGATATTATTAGATCTCACACAGCTTCAGGCCTCAGCACACACACAGCTCTGAGCGCTTCATCCAGGCTGCCTGTGAGCAGAGGCCTTACACAGGGAACGTTAGGGCTCTATAGTGGCTGTAGAACTACAAGTTCCAGCAAACAGGGCTGGTTGGGAGTTCTACTGTCTTGGCAGCTGGAGAAACACAGAATGAAGCAAAGGGGCAGATTGGGGGGGGGGGGCATTTGTTATATTCCACAGTGTAGATTTTTGGGGGAGAAATTCTCCTGCGTTCATCACAAACCATCCAGAACGCCGTTTTATTTGGCGGATCCTAACCATCCAGAACGCTGTTTTATTTGGCGGATCCTGAATACGCCAAATAAAACAGACGTTATCCGCGAATTCCCGGCCTAACTTAATTAACGCCAGCATTATATGCGACTACCAGCAGTCATTTCTTTCAGCACTACGTAACCCCCGGCTATCCAGTATATACGAGACGTGAACACTAGACTCACCCCCCAGCTCCCTCTCATCCCCTGGAAGGGGGGGTCCACGTTAAAGTTAAGTGGTTCTGACTTCTGATAAGCAGCTGCCACATAGATGAGACAGTGACAACGGAGCAGTGTGATCCAGATTGCTGTACCGTAAAGGCGATGGGCCGATGCTACTGCACTCACAGGCTTTCTGGAGGCACAGAGGCTGCACAGGACATGGATAGATTGTATTATCCGGGTCACAGGCTTTCTGGAGGCACAGAGGCTGCACAGGACATGGATAGATTGTATTATCCGGGCCGCAGGCTTTCTGGAGGCACAGAGGCTGCACAGGACATGGATAGATTGCCGGGTGATTTATCTACATATAAGCTCCTGACCGGACCATAACCAGGTCAGACTCATAGGACTCCCCGATACAGCGGAGAGGCTACTAACCCATGACAACAAGAGCTAAACACACGTCACCAATCAGATTCTAGTATTAAGCGATAGTTCTAGTAATATGAATTATTATAGTATTGACAATTCAATCACGCTGGCTATAGAACATCTGCCATCAGACATTCAGTAAATTCAACCAAACAACACCACACCGGCCAAAAGTGATAAGACAACTAGCCCAGAGCACAGAGAGTCACTTTCACAGCCAGTCTCCTGCCTGCGATGACTGTAACCGGTGTATCAGAGGCAAAGGAGGTTGCTGCAGCTCCTTCCAGGTGACTCTTTATAGAGAGCAATTACCCCCAAGAAGGAAATCTCAGCCTGGACGGAGACATCACAAGACAGAGAGAAAGACTAAGGTCCAGATTTACCAAGCTGCGGGTTCTGAAAGAGTGGTTGCTATGGACAAACTCTCCAATCAGATTCTAGATCTTATTTAACCATTACATTCTAGAGAATGTCAGCTAGAATCTGATTGGTTGCTATGGACAAACTCTCCAATCAGAATCTATATCTTATTTAACGATTACATTCTAGAGAATGTCAGCTAGAATTTGATTGGTTGCTATGGGCAAACTCTCCACTCTTTCAAAACCCACAGCTTAGTAATTCTGGCCCCAAGACTCTGGATCTACGACTGGCCTGAAGAACCCATTACACAGATTCCTCCATACATAGGGCCGTATTCAGAGATGCGTTTTATCTAAAGTGCGCCATTATACGCATGAACGTAGCAACACCCATAACACTCCCCTCTCATGGCCATGCAGTCGTACACTTACGCCTCCATAGACCACCTCTAACTTTCTGTGTGTACGTACGTGTGTATACGTATGCCGTGCGTGCGATTCTACGTAACCGCGCCCTCAAAGCCTCATTTTCACATAACTTTTCAGGTACATATTTCAACCCCGCTCATCTGCGCGTCCCCAAGTGCTATTCACGTGTCCGTGCGATTATTCTACGTTACTTACGTATATAAAGTTACTACACATGCGCAGTTGAAACATACCTAAAAATACGCACGCAACTCCATGTGCAAACGTATCTATGAATACAGCCCATAATCACAGGGGCGGCCGGTGGAGTCCCAAAATCATTCTCCATGTGCTACAAGCTCGGTACATTACAAGCAGCCATATAGGGTGTGCGAGAGAGCCAATCAGCTGGGACGCAGCATTCTGCGATGGACTGGCGACGTTTCTAACACGTGAATGAACGCATTACTATGAATTAAGGCAAAGAGATTCTTGCTGTTCTCTCCGCACACCAGCAGCCAATCCCTGTCACTGAAGAATCTCCTCGCAGGGACAGAGACACAGTAACGCAGCCTATGTAAATGCACCCACAAAGGCGGGTTCTGGAGGGTAATAATCTGATCTACCTTCACCGGCGACACAGAAAAGCCGGTGAGAGACGAGGAAGGGAGGCGTCCGATCTCTCGCTAATTATCTCTAGATCTGCACATTAATAGGAAACTTGATAAACTGGTGGCTCTCCGGTCGCCCGCGCAGAGATGGAAACAGCGTGTTCCTAAATGGGAGATCTACCCGCCCAGCAGGGCTCATTCACAACAACAAGCCATATCGCTAAGCCAGGGGCATGCTGGGAGATGGCGTCAGTTGTGCAGGCAGCAACAAACAATGGACAACTTTATTGTTACACTGCGACAGTTACATTAGGACACACCCCCTTCTCATCTGTCCAATAGGGACCTAGAAACAGAGCGTAATCATCACAGTAATTATGTTTCACTGCGCTGGATTCATTCGCACCGATCCCCAGCTACATCGCGGCCACCCCTTCACCCAAACCCTTCCCATTAGCTTGTAAGGACCCCTCTGCCGTCTCCTCCACGCACTCATTCAGCAGCTCCTGTAATGACACTTGTCTTGTGATCCTTCCCTCGTATAAGTCCTAGGTATCTCATTGACTTGTATAATTATACCGGTGTTACAGAGCAGTGTGCTGTGTTTATGTAATTATGTATTATTGGATGACAACACAAAACTTTAGACACCCTATAAATAAAAGCCAGCGATAATATCGGCAATTAAAACACAAAGGAAAATACATTAACAGGACACAAAGGAGGGAGCACCCGTGGAGGGAGAGTCTGCTGGTAAATCTCCCATCATCCACACCTGAGAAACACCAAGAAAATCCCCCAAAACAGACCAGAGGGGGTATGGACCATGCAAAACCATGAGAGCGGTCATACCCCTCCCCCGACAGTCATTACGCACGCTAATTTCCCTGGTAGCCGCGCCGGGGGAAGAGAGCGTTATATCCTATCTCTGTAGATTATTTTTATCTAGTCTTGGTTATAATCTCTTCTAAGACTGTAGTAAAGTAATAAACGGACAGAACTGTTTCTGCGTCAGACGGATGATATTTCCAAACAGTGCAACCGATCAATGAGACAAATCGATCAGAGGGTGCTGTCGTTGCCAATAGCAACCAGCAATCCATCGTTTCCTATATGTGGGAGATACTATAGATTATACCTGGTAATATGGTCTCCTCTACTCCTATATGTCAGCACACCTTTCCTGTCTGGTTCCAGGAAGGAAGTGTTACCCAGTGGTGTGCTGACATATGGAGGAAGGGGAAAAAAGGTTTCTAGAATCTGACTGGCAGCATCTCTTTGTTCATTTTAGGAAGTGTAAAGCCAATCACACACTATATGACGTTCCCGGGGGGCTAACATCTCATAATGGACGCACTGCCTGATGAGCAGAGACAATTCCCCTACCACACTGTGCCCTTTCCAAGAATATGGCTCCAACGACAAGCAGACCATTCAACAATTCTCCATCATCAGATGATCTGGTCGGCACATTTTTGGACTGTATTTTCGGGGCGATACCGTGCACCGTGGCGTGTGGCCAGGCTGACGTTGCTTTCACGCAGTCACCTTCGTCTTTTTGTTTTCTTAAAAAGTCTGTAATGTGCTCTGCCCCCTGTAACGTGCAAAGAGAGGGCAACCCGCCGTATCCAGACTTCAGACGCATTACACTTCCAACATCAGCGCCGGATTGTGCACACCAGCGAGCATACTGTACTGTATAAGCAGGATACAGCGGGTCTCTGATAGCGCAACGGATTTCTGAGCGCTGCAAAATCGTTCTTTAGAACCCGTCCACAGCGAGGAACGGTCCGATAGCTATTGCTAGTGCAGAATTATAATCTGCCCATCAGTTATATAAAGCACACTCAAAACAAATACGTTTTATGCAAAAGACAAACATTAAAAATAAAATCCCTATTTTCTGAACCTGTAACCTAAAGACTATAAGTATTTGACATCACTAGTGATGCTCACCTGTTCCCCAGACGTTTTGTCCTTGCATATATCACAGAGGTACAAACCTTTTATTCTTAAGTGAAAGCAGACGGTATTCGGCAGGTAAATAAATCCTAGATCTGTTTATATCCCTGCTTTTATGCCTTGTCTTCACCCGGATTGTCATTATTTGAATAAATACGCCATTATTTTACATTTCAAGTAAATACAGCCACACAGATCAGCCGATAGGCCACTCGCCGACAGCTCCACACCCGTGTTACAAGACTGGAACCTTAAGGGGCGACGGTGCTATAGAATAACTCCTGGCACCTGGAGGTTATGTCATGGTGATAGAACAAGGTCACTGTACCTGTGATCACCTGCCTCTCCGCTGCTGTGTGTACCAGGAACCAGGGAGGGGGTCCGTGCAGCAATACATGTTAATGTGTGACTGATGAAGTTTGTCCTCACCTTAGAGACAAGTGTGTGAGCTCATGATTAGCCATATCACCCTGCAATGGGGGATTGCAGAGATCAATGATCTGATTGATCCAGCTATCATGGAGTTCCATAGCAGCGCTGGAGATTGGATTTTGTGTAGCAGCAAAGGCTGCTTTTAATTACAAAAATAAAAACAATGTTACAGTTGGATGCAGTCCATGTAATAAGACGAGATGGATTTATTAGATGTGCTGCCATGCTATATTTAATATGGGAGCGCTCACTGTCATCGCACATTGTACGGTTATGGCTTAGCAGGAGCAGAGAAGTGATGCTTGTTGTGCAAGGTCATCTCTTTACATTGGCAGCCGGCAAACCTACAGCTTGTGTGAGGAGAACGACACGATGAAATCCCCAATATCCCATATCTATGCAACACAGCAGCAGAACCACAGGAGACCAAGATACACAGCATGTGACACTATAATAGCAAGAGAGCCACAGGAGACCAACATACACAGCATGTGACACTATAATAGCAAGAGAGCCACAGGAGACCAAGATACACAGCATGTGACACTATAATAGCAAGAGAGCCACTGGTAACCAACATACACAGCACGTAACACTATAATGGAAGAAGAGCCACAGGTGACCAACAACTATATCCTATAGCACCATCATGGCAAGAGAACTGGTGGCCCTAACAGTAGGAGAACCACAGAGGGCCCACATCTGCAGCAGTAGAATAGCTGGTTACACCACAGCTGCCCAACATCTACAGCATGAAGACACAGGATGGCTGGAGAACCACAGGTGCTGGATATCTACAGCATGAAGACAAAGGATGGCTGGAGAACCACAGGTGCTCGATATCTACAGCATGAAGACAAAGGATGGCTGGAGAACCACAGGTGCTCGATATCGACAGCACACAGTGACAGGATGGCTGGAGAACCATAGGTGCTCGATATCGACAGCACATAGTGCCAGGGCGGCTGGAGAACGACAGGTGCTCGATATCTTTAGCATGAAGCACCAGGATGGTTGGAGAACGACAGGTGCTCGATATCTTTAGCATGAAGCACCAGGATGGCTGGAGAACGACAGGTGCTCGAGATCTACAGCATATAGTGCCAGGGCGGGTGGAGAACCACACAAGTCCCCATCTACAGCCCCAGCACAGCTGAAGCAACCAATCCTGGTCCAGATCTACAGCTAAAGAGCCAATAGGGTGCCTAGCTCTTTGGCTGGTGTAGCATTCCTGAACTCCTAGTTATGGTGGATGGAGAGCTTTGCTTGTAAGAGCATTTTTTTAGGCACATTTCTTATTTTACAACCTGATCCCTCCTGTTTCATGGCTCACACCCAGAATGTGCAGTAGCCTGGCCGTGATGGGCTCGGATCACACACAGCTCCACACCCAGATTTTATTTTTACTTTAGAATGCAGCAGGAAATAAAAGCTAGAAGCACTCCGAGTGCATGCACATCATCCCATTCAGTCACACACGGGCCGAGGCTCTCCATCCTGCAAATACAGAATGACCGGCCGCCCCAAACCCATCAACCTTCACAAAGTACAGTGACAGGAAGAAGAGATAGGAAGGAAGTGTAATAGTGTCCCAGACTCTGACCTTGCAAGACCCACATTACCACACCGATCACACTACACCGAGCCGCCAACAGGAATCCAGGCGTGTGCATGACATCACAGACCATGAGACTGCACACAGGGTACCAAGAAAGCACACGCCGGTCACATGAGCCTCATTCACACTACTGTGACAGCGAGGTCTAGAGCGTAGGATGCTCTCTGGCCACATGAATAATACAGCTCTATTATCGCAGACACACACCCCTATCCCCTCCCAACAAACTCACACCCAACACATTCAACTCTCACCTACTTAAAGCTGAATCAAAAGGTGCAGCTACCTCTCCAGAGTCAGCTCAGGCTGCCCCCTCCCCCCTTCCTCAAGGGTCATAGTACATTAGGATGATGCCCCTCACACGGTCAATGCAAAGCTTCTGGTGTCTTAAGTACCCCCCCAGCTCTGATCTCTCCCCACCGTGTCTGGGTCCTGTAGCTCCTTAGAAAACCCTGAATGAAGTCACTAAGAACTTTGTAGTAACTTTCAGAGCACAGAATGTGACCATTCAGCACAAGCCATTCATCAGTTACTCTCCTGTCACTGTCACAGCCTCTGACCAGCCTTCCGCTTTTTCTGCTGCTTGATAGTACAGTTGTGGCACACCGCCCAAGAAAGTGCCCCCCTCCCCCTGCCAGTGCCTGGCACACACACACTCATACACACACACACTGGTACACTCACACACTTATACAACCAAATTTGCCAGATCCTGGGCCTGTCACCCATCCACCTACCTACTAAAGGCAGCCAGGCACCACAGGAGTTCCCCTGAGCCCCCCCAGGCAGGTAACATGAAAGTTTGCAAACTCAGGGCCCCCCCCCCATGGAGCCAGTGTCTTACCTGGTGTGTTGTGAAAGGCGATCCTGACACCCCGGGAGCCTGAGAGAGCGTGAAAGAGGGAGAGGAGAGAGGAAGGAGAGGAGAGAGGGAGATCTGGGTAACCACACCCCTGGGTGACTCAACCTCACTCTACAAACATCAGACATCCGAGTCCCAGCCTGCTGATGGGAGAAAGGGAGGGCCCACAGCCGGGCCTGAAGAACAGGCAGAGCCGGGGACACACCCTTCCCACCCCCAGGAGAGGGAGGCACCTGGCGCCCGGGGCACTACAGGTCGCAGCATGCCCGCAGCTCACAGTGATACAATCTCTTGAGTGACAGATACAAAGTATCAACACGTGGGTGGGTGGGGGCAGATCATGCTGACCCGGGGGCAGGTGCATGGGGGCAATTACCGACTGTCACTGCTGCACAGCAGAAGGTACCAATGCATTCACTGACTGCTCGGCAATCCGATCATTCCAGGTGGTTATCCGCAAACTATAAGCAATGACCGTTAAACGGATCCACTGGATTTTACATCCAGATGATGTATTGGTCATCCAATAAGCTGGGGGTGGAACTGGTAGAACTTTGGCGCAGTTTACACAGGATAGGCGCTCACATCATTAGCACTGCGCAGTGTATGCAGGGGCGGAGCTCACATCTCTAGCACTGCGCAGTGTATGCAGGGGTGGAGCTCACATCTCTAGCACTGTGCAGTGTATGCAGGGGCGGAGCTCACATCTCTAGCAGTAAATGCAGGGGTGGAGCTCAGATCTCTAGCACTGTGCAGTGTATGCAGGGGCGGAGCTCACATTTCTAGCACTGCGCAGTGTTTGCAGGGGCGGAGCTCACATCTCTAGCACTGTGCAGTGTATGCAGGGGCGGAGCTCACATCATTAGCACTCCGTAGTTTATGCATGGGCGGAGCTCACATCTCTAGCACTGCGCAGTTTATGTAGGGGCGGAGCTCACATCTCTAGCACTGTGCAGTGTATGCAGGGGCGGAGCTCACATCTCTAGCACTGCGCAGTGTATGCAGGAGTGGAGTTCCCAACTCTAGCACTGCACAGTTTATGCAGGGGCGGAGCTCACATCTCTAGCACTGTGCAGTGTATGCAGGGGTGGAGCTCACATCTCTAGCACTGCGCAGTGTATGCAGGGGCGGAGTTCCCAACTCTAGCACTGCGCAGTTTATGCAGGGGCGGAGCTCACATCTCTAGCACTGTGCAGTGTATGCAGGGGTGGAGCTCACATCTCTAGCACTGCGCAGTGTATGCAGGGGCGGAGTTCCCAACTCTAGCACTGCGCAGTTTATGCAGGGGCGGAGCTCACATCTCTAGCACTGTGCAGTGTATGCAGGGGTGGAGCTCACATCTCTAGCACTGCGCAGTGTATGCAGGGGCGGAGTTCCCAACTCTAGCACTGCGCAGTTTATGCAGGGGCGGAGCTCACATCTCTAGCACTGTGCAGTGTATGCAGGGGTGGAGCTCACATCTCTAGCACTGCGCAGTGTATGCAGGGGCGGAGTTCCCAACTCTAGCACTGCGCAGTTTATGCAGGGGCGGAGCTCACATCTCTAGCACTGTGCAGTGTATGCAGGGGTGGAGCTCACATCTCTAGCACTGCGCAGTGTATGCAGGGGCGGAGTTCCCAACTCTAGCACTGCGCAGTTTATGCAGGGGCGGAGCTCACATCTCTAGCACTGTGCAGTGTATGCAGGGGTGGAGCTCACATCTCTAGCACTGCGCAGTGTATGCAGGGGCGGAGTTCCCAACTCTAGCACTGCGCAGTTTATGCAGGGGCGGAGCTCACATCTCTAGCACTGTGCAGTGTATGCAGGGGTGGAGCTCACATCTCTAGCACTGCGCAGTGTATGCAGGGGCGGAGTTCCCAACTCTAGCACTGCGCAGTTTATGCAGGGGCGGAGCTCACATCTCTAGCACTGTGCAGTGTATGCAGGGGTGGAGCTCACATCTCTAGCACTGCGCAGTGTATGCAGGGGCGGAGTTCCCAACTCTAGCACTGCGCAGTTTATGCAGGGGCGGAGCTCACATCTCTAGCACTGTGCAGTGTATGCAGGGGTGGAGCTCACATCTCTAGCACTGCGCAGTGTATGCAGGGGCGGAGTTCCCAACTCTAGCACTGCGCAGTTTATGCAGGGGCGGAGCTCACATCTCTAGCACTGTGCAGTGTATGCAGGGGTGGAGCTCACATCTCTAGCACTGCGCAGTGTATGCAGGGGCGGAGTTCCCAACTCTAGCACTGCGCAGTTTATGCAGGGGCGGAGCTCACATCTCTAGCACTGTGCAGTGTATGCAGGGGTGGAGCTCACATCTCTAGCACTGCGCAGTGTATGCAGGGGCGGAGTTCCCAACTCTAGCACTGCGCAGTTTATGCAGGGGCGGAGCTCACATCTCTAGCACTGTGCAGTGTATGCAGGGGTGGAGCTCACATCTCTAGCACTGCGCAGTGTATGCAGGGGCGGATAACCTGAACGTAGGGACGCTGGGGGACGTCCCCTCCAGCGTCCCTACGGCGCTGCTACAGACGCCCGATCCATGATCGGGCGTTGCCGTAGCGACGCCGGGCAACATCTGCCCCGCGCATGTGCAGATCAGCAGTTCAGCCGATCTTACGCTTACGCCCGCCGTCCTAGCGATGGCGGGTGTAGGTCTGGATCAGGCCCATCATGCGTTCATGTGATGGGTTGTTACGCCCACTATGCGTAATTCAGAATCGTACATAAAACGCTATAATGCATTATCGCTGTAGCAAAGCACGCGCTATGCGATCACACAGGGTACTTACACATTCAGAAGACGTAAGTACCCTGTCGTACAGACTAAGAATAATGCTGTCATCCTCATGGAGGTAACTCTGAATATTTGTCGCTGTGGTTTAAGCACATATTGTGAAGCAGGTTACAGATAATAGACAGTCTCTGCAGCTCATTCTCGTAAACACCTGAAGAACATACAAAATCCACCTAGAGAAGGGATGGGACCCATGACCTGTGACCTGCAATGCTAACCACCGTGCTGCTGTGTTTTGCTAATACCTAGACAGGTGAGCATTCCAAGACGACAATGCTGCAGCCTACGTAGACTAACCCCGGCTTATGGGCGTGTAGACAGATGTATGGGAAAAGTCAAGCATTCTCTGCTTCTCTATTGTTTAGTTTGCAGGAGGACGACTTCCAGAGCTGAAGACACATTCTTCTGTCCCAGTGACAGACCCCACACTCAGTGACACAAATCGCCCTCTCTCTCTCTCTCTCTCTCTCTCTGTCTCCTGTGCAGTGTACAGCAAGTGGGCTGCCGCTCACACCCTCCAAGTGTGTTAAAGGTCTAGTGCAGAACATTCCTGGTATCCTAGGGGATGCGGCAGTCAGCCAAGACCAGGGTTAAGGTGTGAGGTGTGTTGTGCAGGCAGGAGGGGGAGGGTTAAAGGTATGTGCTGGCCTGTGATGGGTGGGGGAGAATGAGGGCTGTGTGTGTGTGGACCAGGAGAGGAATGTGTGATCATGACAGTGTAGGGAGGGGATATCTGAGGACGCTACAGTCAGCCCCATTGTTCTGGGGACAGGGGAATGTAACACTGCTCCATTATATAGCTGTAATGCCATATCCACAGATCTGCAGAACAGTGACGGGCCTGTGAGCACAGAGACGCTGCATGGCAGAGGGACGGGAGACTACCAACTGCCCACTGACGATGGGCACAGACGTCCTCCCAGCCAAACGTAGATACCCAGCACAGGGGACAAATCACAGACCCTGAAGCTCTTCCCATCGCCTGGGTCATGCCGTGACGGTGGCACCGATGTACACCGATCAGCCAGAACATTAATACCAGCCGCCTGATATCGTGGTTTGCTGACAGTACAATAACCCTGCGACTTTCGTGTCCATAACCCGGCCGTAACTTTTCCGGACGGATCCCTGTGCATGCGTAATGCTCTGGCGTATGAGAGGGTTTAACCCCGCCCACACTGGACAATTTACATACCTGCTCCGCCCACAATGCGTATAATCTGACGTAAGGAAGTCTGGCCCGTATTCAGCGTACCGGACGTATAACGTATACGTCCGGTGTTTAGCGATTATTACTACTGCGCATGCGTAGTCATTTTTTAACGTAATCTACGTATCTTTTTCTTTCAGACCGCATTTTCGCAATCTACGTAAGAAAAAGATACGTAGATTACGTTAAAAAATTACTACGCATGCGAAGTAGTAAAAATCGCTAAACACCAGACGTATACGTTATACATCCAGTACTCTGAATACAGGCCTCTGAATGTACGGAACTGGGTTCTGTATGTTCAGAGTTCTGATGTGTCACCTCTGACGCGGATATGCGCAATGCGTTCACAAAGGCCGTCTTACGCACCCCACTTACCTGAGTCAGCTGACGTTATTGAGCCTGGATCAGATGCCCTAAACGCTAACCACTAAAGTAATTTTATAACGTCATCTACGTTAAGACCGCGTATACGCAATCTACGTTGCAACAAGTAACGTAGATGACGTTATAAAATAACTGCGCATGCGCCCGGAGCACTGAATACGGGCCAAAGTTACTACGTATGCGCAGTTACTCCGATCCTAAAAATACGCACGGAACTCTGCGCAAAAACGCATCTGTGAATACGGTTCATGGACTCCAAGGGACCTTTGCAGGTGTTCTGTAGTATCTGGTATCAAGCGGTGGGAGTCTCCGCTTCCTTTGGAAATAGAGACATCTGAAAGTTCCATTTCGCTGTCTCTATTTCGAATGGCAGCCATACTTTTTTTTTTCATGAATGGGTGAGTGTGCCGATCGGCGTACTCAACCATTCATTTTCGCGGGACCCGCTGCTGACAGCTCCGGAGAGGTGAGGTTTAGTGTTAGGGGGGAGGTTAGGGTTAGCCTTTTAGAAAGGGAGGGTAAGGGCCATAGAAGGGGAGGGTTAGGGTCAAGCTGCGGGGAGGTGAGTCTTAGGGTTAGGCTATCGAGAAGGGAGTATTAGGGTCAGGCTAAAGAAAGGGAGGGTTAGAGTCAGGCTGCAGGGAAGCGAGGGTTAGGGTCAGGCTGTAGGAAGGGAGGGTTAGGGTCAGAAATAGGGAAAGGGTTGAGGTTAGTTTTTACACTTACCTATGAGAGCACCGTGTCCGGTGCTCTGGGATCGATTGCTATGCCTCATTGAAGCATAAGCAATCGATATCGCAGCCAGTTTGAATCTGACTATGAGAGAATGGCCCTTTTGAAATAGGACGGCCCTTAGCGAAGACCCACACCCGATACCAAGACAGGCGCTCCAGATTCTTTCAGTCCTGTACGTTGCCAAGTGGGACCTCCATGATGTTCGATGGGATAGACATCTGTGGAGTCTCCAGCCAAGTCAGCGCCTTCATCTCCTCAAACCATTCCTGGACAATATCGGCCGGGGTCCTGATCCTGCTGAGAGGCCACTGTCATGAGCGAATACCGAAGCCATAAAGCAGAGGAGCTTGGTCTGCTATACTGGTTGGGTTGATGGTACCTGTCAAAGTGCCTGGACCCACGGTTTTCCCAGCAGAACATTGCCGGGAGCCTCACACAGCCTCCGACATTGGCCTTCCCACAATATGGCCCTTAAAACGCACTGATCCATGATCTACACGAATGATCTAACTGGCGCTGGGTCGGCTCTACTGGGTGCAGGATTTTGGGGAAATACCTTTGTTATTGTGCAGTTTCTGTCCCTGACACTATAAGTGTTATGTCAGCCTTGGTGTAGCATCAGGTCAGCTTTAGCAGCAAAATCCCCCCCCAAAAAAAACCTGTAAAATTTTTTTGCAATGACAGAGCACAGAGCAGGAATATCCGACCGGTGGCTCTCCAGGTGTTGTAAAACTACAAGTCACAGCATGCTTTAACTACAAAGACATAGCTAATACCTGACAAAGCATGCTGGGAGTTGTAGTTTTAGAGCTGGTGGGCCAGGCCTGGCATAGATTGTCCACCGCAGCAATAGTTCAATAAGAAAAATAACTTTATTTTTTATTGCAATTAGGAGCTCCGTTAGGACATGGCCCCCTCTCAACTAATTCTGTTCACACATTTTAAAGCTCCCCACTCCTCTAAGCGTAACATGATTTGGCCAAGGGGCAGATTAACTTTTTTGTTGGTGACTTTTGCTCCTACCTATGAATCAGCCCCATAGTAGCTCCATAAGGAAAAGGCTTCTTGTGTGTTATCTATTACTGCAAAGTATTGTCCTCTGCTAATCAGTTTTATGGCTCAGGACAGTTCCTGACTGATGTCATAGGAAAATGTTTCAACATTACCTATGTTTTTACATGGATATGAACTCCAAGCTCTTTACTGTTTACCTCTTAAGCTCAAGTATCTCTAAGTATCTCAGTATTGGTATTCGCTCCTTCCCTCCATCCCAACTATATTTGACATTTGGAATTATGATTAATACAGAAGGGGTGCAGCTGCTACAGGGCCCTTAGCAGAGGGGGGACCATGGCTGCCGCTCCCCCTACACTGTGAGCAAGGTGTCAGAGGCTGACAGCTTAAAACAGCACTTGGCCCTCCATGTATGTATGTATAGCTCCATGTATGAGTGTATGTATGTATAGCTCCATGTATGAGTGTATGTATGTATAGCTCCATGTATGAGTGTATGTATAGCTCTATGTATGAGTGTATGTATAGCTCCATGCATGAGTGTATGTATAGCTCAATGTATGAGTGTATGTATAGCTCCAAGTATGAGTGTATG
>WWET01004943.1:12541-35171 GCA_011038615.1 Limnodynastes dumerilii
GTGTGTGTGTGTGTGTGTATATATATATATATATATATATATATATATATATATATATATATGCTAGGTGTATGCATGTTAAAAAAAAATAAAAAAATTCCAGGGCGGGTCCCGCATATTTTCAGTCCTGGGCCCCACAATTTCTGATGGCGGCCCTGAGTAAGCATATAAATGGCAGGGATTATTGTACGTGTTCCCCTGTTTTTTTTCTTTTTTAATATAACATAAAGTAATAAAATCCACAATGGATTTTTTACTCACGATTATAAACTCAAATATATATTAAAGTTCTGCAGAAGCAAAACATGGCACACAGAATATTATGTAATAGTTTATGCTTATGCAGAACTTATTGTACAAAAAATAGCGGAACAAATAACCCCTTTATCCAACAGAATAAAATAATCTTGAGAATTATAGTAATAAAAACACTATGGTCCATCATGGTGGGACTGGAGCATAAAGTCACATCTCATACACATGGTGAGTGGGCCCACCCCCATGTGAAGACAGAATTCTGAGGACACTTATGCAGGGTGCATACTTAAACTGTGTGACATTATTAAATCTGGATCAGGTCCTAAATGTCTATACCTGCCAGTGCAATAGAGAATCAAATAATGGTACTGATATCAAACAAGTATATTCAGTATTCAGTATAAATATATGGAGAGTTGTAGGACAGATATGCATCAAAAAATATAATCAACACACTGATCATCTATTTAAATAGTATGATATATAAATATTAAGAATATATTTATTAAATATTAAAGAAGTTTGGCATGAATATAAAGTAATAGATTATTAATTTTTATTTATACATTTTTAAATGCTAATAGCATCCCAAATTATTATGCATCTTAACTACTTAAACAATGAATTACTATTCTAATATCAACCTTGTTTTTGCTATTCCAAACTATTTAAGACATGAAAGAGTTCATCTTAAAATGAGTAATACGATGCTGGTACAAGAACATGCTGTTACTTATGCTTATGTTCCCTAGGAACACTGAAATGTTTAAGCACTTTCTTTTTCATTTTTATTTTTCTAGTACATTTACCCCTCCATTTCCTTATTTCTTTAAGTTTTAGATGTCGGCCATTTTGTGCTTTCCGGCTGTTGTAATGTGTGTTGTGTAAAAACGACTGAGGGAGAAGGGGAGTGCATAGGGTACTGATTTTTAGCTGCTGATTGGTGATAAAGTTGTAGTAAAAAGGAAGATAATAATGAAAATACATTGCAGATGATAACCTTTCCAGAAGGCAAGAAGTTAATATAGTTAAAGAGACAGCTGTTCTAACAGAGGCAACAATTCAAATAGATGTGAGAACAGTCATTTTTCTTTAGAGATTACAGACTATGGGGTTAAATTTTCTAGTATGCAAGTCTGCCAAACAAAGTAGTGAATTTGGCAAGTGCCTTCTTTCCTCACTTACTTTCTCTCCCTCACTCTCTCTGTGCCTTCCACTCACTCTTTTCAGCTGCTCATTCCATTTCCTATAATCTTAGACACTCTAACCTATTTCTCATTATTTTATCTCAACCTTTCAAAGTTGTCTTTTCTATGGGGTTCTGGACACTATGGCGACAATAACAAATCTGACATTGATGCAGTCAGCAACGTAACGTGTATCAGTGGCAAATGAACCTTAACTGTGAAAATGTTATATCAATGGGGATACCATGATGACAGTTAGACATGGTACCCTTCATAACGACAATAAAAAACAAAAATCTGTACCCTGTCATCTCCACTCCTACTCCCATTTCTGTGACAGGCATTGCGTTAATGACAGAAGAATGTGGGTGTGGGTCCCCTCTGAGAACGGCGCTATTGCGAAAGGGCCGTTTTCTCCCAGCCAGTCCCTCGAAGAGGCAAAGCAACCGAACACGATGCTCCAAAAAGTGACTAAAAAAATCTAACCCCAACCCTCTCCCTAATCCTTACCCTAACCCTCCCCTTCCATGACACTGACTATAACCCTCCCTTCCCCGCAGCCTGACCCTAACCTTCACTTCCCCGTAGCCAAACCCTAAGTCTCCCTTCCCAGAAGCCTGACCCTAACCCTCCCTTCTCCGCAGCCTAAACCTATGTCTCCCTTTCCTGCAGCCTGACCTTAACCCTCCCTTCCCCGCAGCCTGATCCTTAACCCTCCCTTCCCCAGAGCCTAACCCTAACCCTCTCCCTAACCCTAAAAGTCCCCAGGGAGGTTATTCAACTATCCGGTGGTAACAAACGGAATAGTGGTGTACAGTACAACTGCGCTAGATGGTTACACTAAAATAAATAAATAAATAAATAAATAAATAACTAACTTCTAACAATTAAGCGGCATGCAGGAAGAAGATGTATTCATAGAATCACCGTAGAAGAAATCTCCTCTCATCCAAGCCAGTGCATATAAATAAATGGAAGAAAGGAGTAAAATCAATCAGCATAAAAGATATAAGACTCGTTATAAATCTAAAATCTTGTAATATTTACTGAATAATTCAATTAAAACAGTGACACATAATGACAATAAATAAAGCAGACTGGGGGTAACAACAATCCCCTACCGCAGTAGCACACGAGTCCCAAGGAGCTGCAAATAGTGGACGTCCTAGCAGAGGTGAAAAAAGTCCTTAGGAGTCAGTGGAACGTCGGCTGGGGAGAGAGACACAGCAGCTGCTAACGTGGTCCGGATCCTAAACGCGTTTCGGGCGTCGCCCTTTCTCAATAGTGATCCGATGGTGTCTGTTGCGGGAGACACTTTCAAAAATGAATGGGTGAGTATGCCGATCAACAAAAAAATTGAAAATGGCTGCCTTTTTAAAAAAGAGAAAGCCAAAAAATAACTTTCGGCTGTCTCTACTTCTAAAAGACAGCCCTTGTGCCAAGTACTCCCACTGGAAGAATGTTGGTCAGTTAATCCTGTTAGCATTTTAGTGCCGACAGGTTAACTGTCTGTATTCTAAACATTGACGTTACAAACTACACAATTTCTATTTTCTCTATATACCACTTTTTTTTATCTTTTTCTCCAACAATTATTGCCATTCAAGGATCTCTGTATTTACAAAATATTTGTTCTTTTTATAACTACCGTATTTTTTGGACCATAAGACGCACCTGACCATAAGACGCACCTAGTTTTTAGGAGGAAGAATACAGAAAAAAAATATTTTGAACCAAATAGTGTCCAGCACCCAGCATCACCCATTATGTCCTGCACCCAGCATCACCCATCATGTCCAGCACCCAGCATCACCCATCATGTCCAGCACCCATCAGCCCCCATCATGTCCAGCACCCAGCATCACCCATCATGTCCAACCACCAGCATCACCCATCATGTCCTCCACCCAGCATCACCCATCATGTCCTCCACCCAGCATCACCCATCATGTCCTCCACCCAGCATCACCCATCATGTCCTCCACCCAGCATCACCCATCATGTCCTCCACCCAGCATCACCCATCATGTCCTCCACCCAGCATCACCCATCATGTCCTCCACCCAGCATCACCCATCATGTCCTCCACCCAGCATCACCCATCATGTCCTCCACCCAGCATCACCCATCATGTCCTGCACCCAGCATCACCCATCATGTCCTCCACCCAGCATCACCCATCATGTCCTCCACCCAGCATCACCCATCATGTCCTCCACCCAGCATCACCCATCATGTCCTCCACCCAGCATCACCCATCATGTCCTCCACCCAGCATCACCCATCATGTCCTCCACCCAGCATCACCCATCATGTCCTCCACCCAGCATCACCCATCATGTCCTCCACCCAGCATCACCCATCATGTCCTCCACCCAGCATCACCCATCATGTCCTGCACCCAGCATCACCCATCATGTCCTCCACCCAGCATCACCCATCATGTCCTCCACCCAGCATCACCCATCATGTCCTCCACCCAGCATCACCCATCATGTCCTCCACCCAGCATCACCCATCATGTCCTCCACCCAGCATCACCCATCATGTCCTCCACCCAGCATCACCCATCATGTCCTCCACCCAGCATCACCCATCATGTCCTCCACCCAGCATCACCCATCATGTCCTCCACCCAGCATCACCCATCATGTCCTGCACCCAGCATCACCCATCATGTCCTCCACCCAGCATCACCCATCATGTCCTCCACCCAGCATCACCCATCATGTCCTCCACCCAGCATCACCCATCATGTCCTCCACCCAGCATCACCCATCATGTCCTCCACCCAGCATCACCCATCATGTCCTCCACCCAGCATCACCCATCATGTCCTCCACCCAGCATCACCCATCATGTCCTCCACCCAGCATCACCCATCATGTCCTCCACCCAGCATCACCCATCATGTCCTGCACCCAGCATCACCCATCATGTCCTCCACCCAGCATCACCCATCATGTCCTCCACCCAGCATCACCCATCATGTCCTCCACCCAGCATCACCCATCATGTCCTCCACCCAGCATCACCCATCATGTCCTCCACCCAGCATCACCCATCATGTCCTCCACCCAGCATCACCCATCATGTCCTCCACCCAGCATCACCCATCATGTCCTCCACCCAGCATCACCCATCATGTCCTCCACCCAGCATCACCCATCATGTCCTGCACCCAGCATCACCCATCATGTCCTCCACCCAGCATCACCCATCATGTCCTCCACCCAGCATCACCCATCATGTCCTCCACCCAGCATCACCCATCATGTCCTCCACCCAGCATCACCCATCATGTCCTCCACCCAGCATCACCCATCATGTCCTCCACCCAGCATCACCCATCATGTCCTCCACCCAGCATCACCCATCATGTCCTCCACCCAGCATCACCCATCATGTCCTCCACCCAGCATCACCCATCATGTCCTGCACCCAGCATCACCCATCATGTCCTCCACCCAGCATCACCCATCATGTCCTCCACCCAGCATCACCCATCATGTCCTCCACCCAGCATCACCCATCATGTCCTCCACCCAGCATCACCCATCATGTCCTCCACCCAGCATCACCCATCATGTCCTCCACCCAGCATCACCCATCATGTCCTCCACCCAGCATCACCCATCATGTCCTCCACCCAGCATCACCCATCATGTCCTCCACCCAGCATCACCCATCATGTCCTGCACCCAGCATCACCCATCATGTCCTCCACCCAGCATCACCCATCATGTCCTCCACCCAGCATCACCCATCATGTCCTCCACCCAGCATCACCCATCATGTCCTCCACCCAGCATCACCCATCATGTCCTCCACCCAGCATCACCCATCATGTCCTCCACCCAGCATCACCCATCATGTCCTCCACCCAGCATCACCCATCATGTCCTCCACCCAGCATCACCCATCATGTCCTCCACCCAGCATCACCCATCATGTCCTGCACCCAGCATCACCCATCATGTCCTCCACCCAGCATCACCCATCATGTCCTCCACCCAGCATCACCCATCATGTCCTCCACCCAGCATCACCCATCATGTCCTCCACCCAGCATCACCCATCATGTCCTCCACCCAGCATCACCCATCATGTCCTCCACCCAGCATCACCCATCATGTCCTCCACCCAGCATCACCCATCATGTCCTCCACCCAGCATCACCCATCATGTCTTTTATCTTTAGAAATAAGTTTGAGATTTGCCTTATGCCATTGAAAAACAAAACAATAGACATGTATTAGTGCAAATGGGGAGTATATTGAAGGGGACAAGCATTACATTTGTAATACCAATAAATAAAAGTGAGTTATTTTATCAATGGAATAATGTTACCAAACCGTTCACCTGACAGACAGATCTATTAAAGATCTACTTTGTCTACTATTGTTTCTCAAACACATTTAGTTTAGCAAGGTAAATTGTGAATTCCTACATGTCCAGTGTGAATTCTATGGCATCAAACAAGCTCTACAAACATTCTGGTCACTTTAAATCCGGACACAGACACCTCACAGCTGGAAATTACCAAAACTGTAAGTGGAACATTACAACAGATATCTAAGTATGTTATATCATTTGCTCCATAGCATCTATATATGAAAAACTGCTCAACCGTTTAAAGAAAGGTTGGCCCATCACAACTTGACAATCAGAGCAGAAAATTGTTGAGAACAACCTGATCTTTTTAAAGGCAACCCACATATTGGTCAAACTGAAATACCAAATTATCTACCATGTTCCTTAGCTCCATTGAGGTGGAAAAGAGCTCACAGTTTCATTGGTTAAATACAAAAATTAGCACTTATTATAATTTAAATATATGAAATGTATGAAAGTGTATATATAAATGGAAACTGTGCAAAAAACAAAAGCAGGTCCGGCGCACCAAACAAAATAATATTTAACCCTATGGGGCCGATTCTATTCCCCGTGATGTAGCTATGAGTTGAAATTTTAGCAATAAGAATATTGGGCCTGATTCAGACTTAAGAAGGAGCTTGAAATTAAGAAAGGAAAGTTACTTCTGGGGCCAGAATTAACTAAGCTTCAGGAAAGGAAAATTGGGAGATGTTGCCCATAGCAACCAATCAGATTCTAGCTGACATTTTCTAGTATGTAATAGGAAAGTGAGAGCTAGAATCTGATTGGTTGCTATGGGCAACATTTCTACTTTTCCTTTCCTACAGCTTAGTGAATCTGGCTCCTGTGCTAAACCATGTTTATTGCAGGGGAGACATATTTCATCTGTTGCAAACAGTATTAGAGTTGAGAAGTGATGTTTCCTATCCAAAGTCTAAATAACAATGTACAAATAAAGCTGCTCAGTATCTGTGTGCAGTAAGTAATTCAAAGATATATCGCTGCATGTAAAGTATACAATTAACTGGACTCCCCTTAAATCAACATGGTTTTGCCCTCTCTTAGGACCTGATTCAGACTTATGAAGGAGCTTAAAATTAATTAAGAACCGTATTCACACATAAGTAAGTGTGGAATCTACGTGCATGTAGACTTACGACTGATGCACGCATCGGCACAGGACGAGTCCCGCATGCGTGGCTAGAGGGGCAAAAAACTTAATGCAAATGAGATGCACACAGGCTACTAATGTACAGCATGGGCGTGCCAACAGAGTAAGGACTGATTCACAAGTAGGAGTGGCTTGTGGAGCAAAACATAAGCACGGGAAAAGTTAAGGTAGCCCTCAACCACTCGTAAGCTGCTAAAGCCTGTTGTACCATATAAAAGTCCATGCGTCCATCAGCTGCTGCGTAATTTTAATCAATGCACATGTGCGTTTAATTAACACACATAAAGCTCATCTACTTAAAGCTATTGTTGTAAAATACTTACAACAGTGTCAAAGTAACATTTTGTTTCACTTATTTGTGTTTATTTTCATTGTAGGCATATTACATTTTATTATTATTTTTTTAAATGTTCAACATATTTAAACCAGTATGCATAATTATTGTTGTTTCGTAATTTAAGCTACATTTGTTTTTTTTATTTTTTTATTAAAAAAACATTTCATTGAAAATTGTAAAAACAATCATGCCCAGCAAATACTTTTTTCAGGATTATATTTTTGCATATATCTTTTTTTTAAAATAATTTTTCATTTTTTGGGGGGTTGCTAATGGCAGAGTTGTCTTCTATTTTCAGTTCTTCAAAGAATTAAATGATAGTCCAAAAATACATAAGCATGCTAGTTAATAAATTTATTAAAGTAATAAAACAGCAATGTCTGCGTTGCTAAACATACGATTCAAGGGCAATCTCCTAGGTACTTTTCTATTTCTACGTACGGCATACTTATACACGGAAAAACACGTACGCGTTTGTGGGTGTGGTTAGCTGCAGCCGCTGCTATCCTTGAATCGCACTTGCGTATAATTGCGATGCGTATTTTTAGACAAGTACGCAATTTATACCCTAAGTGTAAATACGGTCCTAGGTTACACCTGGACCAAACCATGTTGATTTCTGGGGGAGTCAAGTTAATTGTATACTTTGCATGCAGGGATATATCTTAATTGTTTACTGCACACAGATACCGACCAGCTTTAACTTTAAGCTGTTATTTAAGCTCCATACACAGTTTTTTAAACGATGGACGATATTACAGAACATTTTTATTGCCAATCAGGCTGCATACACACTACAAACGATTTTCTGTTGAGCCTTCAGTACTGAATGGCTTGATCATTTATAGTAAACTTTTTTAAAAAGATGCAATCAAACGATTTTGTGTACTTTACAACGATCAGGCATGATCGTTGCAGCATACGCACTTGCACGATATCGTTCAAAACACTCCTTTCACGGGTGTTTTGAACGATTATCATTTAAAAAAACTGTAGTGTGTATGGGGCTTTAGACTTGGGCTAGAAAACATCACCTCTCAACTCTAATATTGATTGCAGCAGATGAAATATGACTCCCCTCCAATCAACATGGTTTAGCCCAGGAGTAACTTTCCTTTCCTATTTTCTCTCTGAATCAGGGCCTTAATTTCAAGCTCCTTCTTAAGTCTGAATCAGGTCCATTGTTTTGATGCAATTAGCACTTCAAGCCGTTCTAAGGCCGTTCTAATGAGCACGTTTTTCCTTATTTATACTTTTATTTCCTTGTATTGGTGTACTATGGGTCTCAGCAAGCCCAGGCTGCCATTAAACACTTGGGCATGCCGGTGCTTGTAGCACTCCATGGATGCATTTCCATGATGGCATTTGAGGAACCACAAGTGCCAGTACACCCTGACACTCAGGGCATACTGGCATACTACTACAGCCTGTTTGGCCCCCAAACAATATATAGGCTGACCCAATACAGAAAATAAATAAAACTCTTTTTTTACTTACAATCATTAAAATCTTCAGCTATAAAAGTCCGTCTTCCAAGAAGTTAATCCAAAGGAATTAGTTTAGCAAAAAAAAAAATCTTTGACAAGCTCTATTTATATCCTGGGACCACGTGGGGTGGGATAGATAGATAGATAGATAGATAGATAAATAAATAAATAATGTAAATGAAAATAAAAAAATAGATTTTAACGAGAATCAATGAGAAACCTAAAAAATCTAATCAATAAAAAAAAAATGATTGGGCCTAAATTGCACACATCTAAGGATAATACACTCCCCTCTCATATATGTAACTTAAGTTATGTGTTCAGAATCCAGCCTTAGCTTTCCTTGCACATCTCTGGTCGTACATAATGCCTTGTCGTACATAAGTACCTAACCCAGTCCATACTGTACAATTTAAATGCCTCCCTCCACCCACAGTGCATATATTTGGCTTGCGTAGGGATGTCACACCCTATTGTACAGAGTTACGTACAAGTTGCATACAATCAGAGTTACGATGAATAACATCTGCAATGAGCATGCGCAGTGCGTTCCCACAGCCAGGCTTACGCATGCTGCATGCATAAATGGGCTGTTGTTATTAATTCTGGATCAGGCCCTTTGTGTATAAGTTTTAATTAATTCATCAATTTTCATCAAAGGTTGAATTGGGCATAAGAGGAGTTTGTCTGAATGGACGTTTATAAATAATACTACCCACTTCTTAATTACTTATTTACTATCACACTTATGTGTGAATCACACTAACACCACTTCTGATACCTTACTTACACTTTTATATACATTTCGGTTGGAATGTTTACGCACTAAAGCAATGTAAAAATGTTTCATAGAAAAAAAAGCAATTAATAAAATGTATTTTTTTGTTACTGTATGTTAATATGACTTACAAACAAAGCATATGCTATTCCAGCAAAAGATGTATACAAAGAGTCAGAAATAGCTTATTTTTGTGTACCCCTCCTCCCTCAGACTTAGACATAACCTGCAATTACTTGAACATAAACTGACCTTAGTTCCGTTTGCATGACCTTACTGTACATGCCCTACATGCGTCCCTCTACACACCCATCAGAACTCGGATTCAGATGCCCGAGTTGCGTTCTGATCTGGATGGCCCACGGATGCATGTGCTTCCATTCTACGCATGAGCAGTGTGAGTTGTCGCAAAGAGAGATACATCATGCCAGCCGGCGTACTTTCACCTCTTGATAGGGCTCAGTGTTATTGTATGATATGGAGCACCAAACCTGTTTTTGTTTCTTATGGTTAAATAGGGTGCTTCTCTATAAATAGCAATTATCAGTAGCTTGGTCCTTTTGAAGCATCTATCAGATTATAAGGTAGTCTAACTCTGGGGCTATAAGGCATAATGCATGGTGTGTCAAGTATGACCACTTGATTGCCTATTATTGTTTAAAAGTACTACTTTTATTCAACTCAAATAAAAGAATAATTATTGGCACTCACATTTCTTATCATTCTTTAAATCACATCTGTTAGAATGATAATATGCTATTAACTATAGAGAGATGGCTGATTCCCTATCCCAGTCTCAGGCTGGTGATATATATATATATACTGTTTCCATATCAGTAATTCTCTATTTATAACTGCTTTGGTAATGATTTTTAAAGTATTGTCTGTAGAAAATTAGTTTTAAACTATTAAACTATAAACTATGGGATAGATCCAGAATTCAATGAACAATAGCTACTGCGCATGCGTAGTAGCTATTGTACGTAATCTGCGTATCGTTTCAATACGTAGATTGTGTATATGCGGTCTAAAAGACTGCATATACGCAATCTACGTATCAAAACGATATGCAGATTACGTACAATAGCTACTACATTGCGTATTGAAACGATACACAGATTATGTACAATAGCTACTACGCATGCTCAGTAGCTATTGTTCATTGAATTACGTCCGTCTATGGAAGACGGACGTAGTTCTGGATCCGGCCCTATGTCTATAAGTTAAAATGTGACTTGCTTGAGCTATTTTTTTTCCCCCCACCTCACATTAAGCAAACCCTGAGTACTTCCTGCCAGTCTATTATACTAGCGCCTCCTAATCATAACCCTTTTTGTTTAGCAGCTTTTTAGAAGAGTCATCTACTCCATGGATCGGTTCATAGCTGCGCGTCTGTCTTTTTTTCAGACGGAAGCGCAGCAAAAATAAGCACTGCACATGCTCACATCAACGCAAGTGTACCCATCTGTCTGTGATCGCATTCGACAGCACTGCACCTGTGGAACTGGGAGTTCCACGATATTTAAATGAGAAAAGGAGTGTTTTTCTTATTTAAATATTGCGTGCAGTGCTGTGGCTGTGGTCTTTTAGACCGCATATACGCAATCTACGTATTGAAACGATACGCAGATTACGTACAATAGCTACTACGCATGCGCAGTAGCTACTGTTTATTGAACTACGTCCGTCTATGGAAGACGGACTTAGTTCTGGATCCGGCCCATTGTTCTAAAGAAACACACACCTCTGCGTAGCACATTTTAGCGGATCCACATTACAGATCTGCTAAAACTCTGAACTCTGAATCCGGGCCCATGGCTTTAATTCTGAATCCCTTGGTTGCTAATGCAGTTCTCTATTACCTGTGCTATGCATTCAAATGGTAGGTGATAGTTACAGCAGACTAACATAGGTAACAATCGTTACAAATATTTCTTCCCTAAGATATGAGAAATATGAAAACTAATCAAATTCAAATGTATTCAAAAATTTACTAACAATTTGCTTTTTATCTTTAGCAGTGAATTGTTTTGAAGAATGGTAGACAATTAGTATAACTGTACATCTGGCAACCAAGGAAAAATACAAACAAATACCTATCAAACTGTAGTAAGTCAGAAGTTACTTATATTGGCATCAATACTCTTCTGTTTCATTCCTTTATTGCTAGTAAAACTATAATTACTTATTTAATACATAAAGAAAGGCATAAGATAAACATACATATCACTTCTTGCAGTCCTCAGCCACCTGCCTTTCACCCACACACAGTACATTTCACAAAGGCTAATCAATACACATTGATTGGCTCTGGTCTGTACTGAAAATCAGAGGCTGATTTAAATTCAGAGCTGATGTGAGATCCTTTCCTTATATCACCCCAAACCCTTACAGTGAGATGTATCTTGTAAAATGATATAAGCATATTCATCCGTTTTCCATGTTTTAATGAAAAATAAATAAATAGCTCTGGGCTAAACAAAAATGTATCTAAGAATAACTCGCCTTTTAGGTATACTTTATACAATTTAGAGGCCCATTATGGTGTTAAAATAACTAATAAAAACCAACATTATAGTAACTGCTATACAAAACAATTGTTCTGGTTATTGCAAAATAATTAAGTGCTTCAGTCTAATGATAACTAATATAGCGTAGTGCAGAAAACCATTTTAGTGTCAGTCTATATAGCTTTGAAGCCTGCCATCATCTATACATTTCCTGACTTCCCAAAACCTGATATAGTAGAAAAACCTATTAGAAATAAAATCAAACTAACCAAGCAGGACCTATCAAACTGTAGTAAGTCTACAGTATATTTACAAAACGCGATTTTTCAAAAATCGCCTAAAATCGCGTGAGTTTGCTGTGAATATCAAATCACTGTATTCACTAAAGCTAAACTCAGTTTATGCCTCTTGAAAATCGCTGAACCAAAAATCACCAGTGTGATTTTTTCTATGTTATTATGTTAAGTATTCACAAAGGTCGCTTTGACAAACTCGCAGCTAACTCGCCATTAAATCGCCATATAGCAATTCTCCATTGCCTAGAGGCGATTTAGTGACAATTCACCCTGCGAGCCAGGAAAACACATGTCAATCTAGTTGACATGTGTTTTCCTGTGTGTCAAAACCGACCGCAGCATGCTTGAAAGCCTTAGCCATGCTTTGCTGATAGAACTACATTGTAGTAACAGCAGCGTGAGTATGGTAAGGCTTCTAACCATGCAGCGCTGTTTGTTGTGTGTGTAAAAAAAAAAAAACAGTCTGCACCAAACATACATGAACACAAAGTAAGTGTGAGTGTAAAAAATACATTTTACCTGACTAATAATGTTCCCTAATGTTTGCAGTTACCTCCGGTGGCCACCGTGTCCTATCCTAACTGTGTCTGTATGCAGTGTCTGGTATAATAAAATAATAAAAGTTTTTGACACTCACAATTTGCTGTCATCTTTCTTGGGAAGAGTTGCTTGAAGTGTAGAATCTTCTTATGTTGATTGGAGTCTGACGTCGGCCTGCATGCAGTGGGATCCCCGGTCTTCTGGTCCGGGTCCTCTGCCTCTTCTGTTCATGACTCGACGGGGACTGGCACCTCCTTCTTCTTCTTTGCTGCTCCTAATGACCATTCGGTCGCTAGGAAGCAGCCTTTTATTTAAATGATGACATCAGAGGCCATAGTGTAACTGACCTCATCATTTAAATAAAAGGCTGCCCCCTAGCTCTGCATACGGCCCAAAATATCTACACATTTGTATGATTGCTCTGCTTACCCTTTCTTTTGCACTAGATTTCCCATGCATTCTAAATTGCAACAAGTATGGTAGATTACGTTACAGAATTACTGCGCATGAACAGTAGAGCATATCGGAAAACTCCGGCCGCAATTGCAATGCATGCGCATGTGATTGTGAATTAAGGTCGTGCACAACAATTCTAAGTATATAATATTGTTCATTTATTCTGACTGCATATTGGGGATGTGTCTACTATGGATCCATTTAAAGGCAGGGTAGAAAATGAAACTAAGGGACTTGAGGTCAAAAGGAAGCAAAACCTTTTCTTTTTTAAGATGTGTTATTGATAATATTGTCTATTGCATGTTCTGCATTAGAGTTTATGCTATATTGGATGTTGTTCCCCGTCCTTTTTACATGTTCTGAACCCTATAGTTAAATCTTTTATTTAATAAAAATTAATGTTGATCAAAAAAATAATAAAGGAAGCAAAACAAACAGTTACATAGATATTATGAAACTGAAATTTTATTTGACAGCAGAGAAAGGAGACATAAGAAGAAAAAAATGAAAAGTTGGGATAGAATCAAAGAAACTTGTTTAATTATACTTTAGATTTTAAAGTAACTCTTTAATAGATACATAAATGAATACCAGCTGTGAATATTGTTATAAATAATTGCATTTAAAAAGTGGGATCTCCATTTCACGGTATTTAATAAAAAGTTCAAAAGGCTCCTATATCTGTGGTATCATAAAACTTTCTTCAGATAATCAGAGCAGTGCTGGGATGAAAATAAAGGTACAATATTCTGGAGGGAATTTACATTTTTTAAAGTTGAAGACAAGGTATTTGCCCTTTTCTGTTTATACCACTCTGCCACCTCTTGATCCTGTACTCTCTCACAAGTCAGTCAGTGACTTTCTAATTTCAACCTTAACTACAATCTTCAACCTCAACCAAAGTTACAATCCTTAGGTAATCAGAACCCAGCTATTTCCTGGTTCACATCCTGCTTATTTAATTGCTCTTTCAGTGTACGCTTATCTGAACACAACTACCTTTCTCTTCCCCTATTTGTTGGAGTACCAAATGGACCAATATTAGGTCCATTGCTCATTTTTATCTACACAATTTCCCTTGGAGAGCTAATAAAATTATTTGGATTTTGACACACATCTCTACCATGTCATCTTCATCAGTGCCCTCCCATCATCTCTACCTTAATATTTCAAACCAGAAATAATATTTCCACCTGCCAATAAAAGCTACCTGTCACAATTCGCAGCAAACGCCGTGTTACTTACCATGTCAGGAGACTTCTGACTCCTGTGTCGCTCCGGTCCCGCTGTCCTCAGTCTGGGGTCCACAGGGCTCCTGTCAGCAGATCTCCAGCAGCGTCCTCACGTCTCCTGGGCGCCGCCATCTTGGATTCTTCACGTGACTCCCCTAGGCCAATCTGAAAGCAGGCCAGGGGAGCACGTGACGCGGTGGGCCAATCAGCGGTAACAGCGGGGTATTTAAACCCCAGGCACTGATCCTTCAGTGCCAGAACTTCTTAGTCACTACAGGAGCCTGGTTTCTTCCTGTGACCCCACAGTCATCACTGTTCACCGCTGTGCATCTCTACCTCTGCAGTCCCAACTGCTTCAACTCTGCTGATTAACCTCTGCAGTTCCAACTGCATCAACTCTGCTAATTTACCTCTGCAGTCCCAACTGCTTCAACTCTGCCAATTAACCTCTGCAGTCCCAACTGCTTCAACTCTGCTGATTAACCTCTGCAATCCACACTCAAGTCCTCAGTCAAGTCAAGACCACAGTCTGAGTCTGAGTCCCTACTCACGTCCTCACGTCCCGCACCTAACCTTGATCTGCCCAAGAACGTAAGTTCTGGCCAAATGGATCGGGACGGACAGAATCCTCAGGAGGGTCCTTCTGGATTCACTCTTCAGAAACGTATACAGATGCAAGAAGCTGCAATGTCCCAAGTTGTATCCTGCCTCCGACAAATGACCAACTAGATGGGAGCATTTCAACAAGTAGTGTTGGCTCAAAGCCAAGTATCGGCTTCAGCTCCCACTCCAGCATCTGGCGGATCCAGGATACCATTGTCAACTCCGGCTAAATTCACTGGGGATTCTGCTCTGTACTGCGGATTCCTGAATCAATGTAAACTGCTCTTTGAACTACAGCCAGACAGTTTTTCGACAGAGCAGGCGAAGATTTCCTACATTATCTCCCTTCTATCTGGAAGAGCTCTGGCTTGGGTTTCTCCGTTATTGGAAAAGTCTAGTCCAATCCTGTCATCTCTAGAAGATTTCCTGAGAACCTTCCAGACCATCTTTTATGAACCTGGACGCACAGCTTCTGTTGCCTCAGACATTCTCCGCCTCCATCAGAGGGATCAGTCTGTTGGGGACTATTCAATTCAGTTCCGTACATTGTCTTCCGAGCTCGCCTGGAATGAGGAGGCTCTAATGTCCATATACCAAGCGGGCCTTTCAGATCGGATTCAGGATGGCTTATTGTCCTGTGTCACACTCACCACTCTGGACTCTCTGATTTTCACCTGTGTCCGAATAGATATTCAACTACAAGAGCGTCATTCCAAGCGGAGAAGAGCAACTGGTCCTAAAGCTACGGCTTCACATCATCCCAAATCTCCGGTGCTTCCCTCTGAAGAACCCATGCAGCTCAGTAGATCCTGTATTACTCCCCAAGAGAGACAGCGCAGAATCAAGGAGAACCTTTGTTTGTATTGCAGTGAACCTGGTCACACTCGTTTACAGAGCACCAAAATCCGGGAAACTCCCGCTCCTGATTGATTCTGAGGAGGTCAACCCAGGAGTTTCTGTTCGCTCCTCAAACCATCGAAACTGCCTCATACCTTTAACCCTGTCTCTGGAAAACCAACAACTTGAATTCCATGCTCTGCTACACGATGGAGCTGCTGGGAACTTCATCACTGCTCATCTAGTGAAAATTCCCACCGAACCTCTTCCTGCTTCCTTGTACCTCACTGCAGTGGACGGCAGTCGTATACCCAGAGGATTCATATCTCATCGGACCCTGCCGCTCTCAATCCGCATCGGAGTTCTTCATTCCGAGTCCATCCAGTTTCTGATACTTTCCGAGGCAACTTCACCCCTTATCCTAGGTCTACCGTGGCTCCAGATCCACAATCCACATGTAGATTGGGTCACGTCTCAAATCATCATCTGGGGTTCTGCTTGTTTCAAGAACTGTCTCTCCAGAATAGTTCCCCAGAGATCGACTAAAACATCTGAGGACATCCAAATTCCTTCTCCATACCAGGATTTCGCTGATGTGTTTTCATCCAGGGCTGCCGAAAAACTGCCTCCCCACCGACTGTGGGATTGCCCTATTGACCTAATTACCGGTTCCACTCCTCCACAAGAGCGAACTTATCCTCTATCAGTTCCCGAGACTAGAGCCATGTCAGAGTATATCTCTGAAAATCTCAAACGAGGGTTCATTCGTCCTTCCAATTCCCCTGCTGGTGCCAGGTTCTTCTTCGTCAAAAAGAAGGATGGGGGTCTTCGCCCTTGCATAGATTATCGGGGACTCAACAACATCACTGTCAAAAACCGGTACCCTCTACCTCTTGTACCAGAGATGTTTGATAGGATTCGAGTTGGATCTCCGAGGGGCGTACAATCTTAGAATTCGCTCTGGAGACGAGTGGAAGACAGCGTTTAACACCAGGGATATGCACTATGAGTACCTTGTAATGCCCTTTGGACTCAGTAATGCTCCGGCCGCCTTCCAAAGCTTTGTCAACGAGATCTTCAGTGATCTTCTTAACCAGCCTGTCGTGGTATACTTGGATGACATACTCATTTTCTCTCGGTCCCTGGAAGAACATTGTGCCCATGTTAAAGAGGTCCTGTCCCGCCTCCGCCATCATCATCTGTATGGCAAGTTTAAGAAATGTGTCTTCGAAGCAAGTGAGTTAACATTTTGGGGTTTCATTCTCTCCGGAACAGAAATCCGTATGAATCCTGCCAAAGTCCAAGCAGTCTTAGATTGGCCTCAGCCCACTACCACCAGAGGTATCCAACAGTTTATTGGATTTGCCAACTTCTATCGAAGATTCGTCCAAAACTATTCCACCATTATGACACCCATCACATCTTTGACTAAAAAGGGGGCCAATCCCTCCAAATGGCCTCCTGAGAGTTCCACAGCTTTCCTCCAGATCAAAGAGGCCTTCTCCAAGGCTCTTGTTCTCCGTCAACCGGACCTCTCATTACCATTCATAGTAAAGTTTGACGCTTCCTCTGAGGGAGTAGGGGCCTTATTATCTCAGCGTTTCTCTGATGGACAGACTCATCCGTGCGCCTACTTCTCTCGCAAATTCCAGCCGGCCGAGAGGAACTATGCGATTGGAGAAAAAGAACTTCTCGCTATGAAGCTAGCGCTAGCAGAGTGGCGATTCTTGTTGGAAGGAGCGATCCATCCCTTTACCATTCTGACCGACCACAAGAATCTACTGTATTTACAGACAGCCCACTATTTGAACCCTCGCCAAGCCAGGTGTGCTTTATTCTTGTCGCGGTTCAACTTCTCTCTACAGTTCAGACCTGGGTCACAAAACCGCAAAGCGGACGCCTTGTCTCGTTCGTTTCCTGCCGAAGTGTCCGACTGTGAGAAAGTCCATCTTATCTTGAATCCCATCCCAGTGGCTGTGTCTCAACTTATCAAGCCTCCACTGTCTGGCAAAACATTCGTTTATCAGCCCCTCCGTAGGAAGATATTGTACTGGGCACATGCTTCAAAGTTTTCGGGACATGCAGGTATTAAGAAAACTGTGGCTCTTCTCAGTCGTTCTTATTGGTGGCCAACCCTCCATCAAGATGTCACCGAATTCATTGCTGCCTGTCCTGTTTGTGTTCAGCATAACGTTTCTCGGAGGTTACCCCTTGGTCCTCTCCAACCTCTCTCCGTTCCAAAGAACCCATGGTTCCTTCTGTCCATGGACTTTGTGACTGACCTTCCACTTTACGACAAGTTCAACACCATCTGGGTAATAGTGGATAGGTTCTCCAAGATGGCTCACTTCGTTCCACTCCGTGGCCTTCCATCTGCTCCGATCTTGGCTAAACTATTCGTACAACATATCTTTCGGCTGCATGGTTGTCCAGAAGAAATAATATCTGACCGGGGAGTGCAGTTCACAGCTAGATTCTGGAGAGCCTTGTGTGTCAGCCTTGGAGTTAATCTGAAATTTTCTTCTGCCTACCATCCTCAGACCAATGGGCAAACGGAGAGAGTAAACCAAGACCTTGAGACTTTAATTCGTCTCTATGTTTCATCCTCTCAAGACAACTGGGTCAATTTATTACCTTGGGCGGAATTTGCACATAACTTCTATTACCACGAATCTTTGGATACCACTACTTTCAAAGTCGTGTATGGACAGCATCCCAAAGTACCGCCATTCTCGGCCCTTCCTGCCTCCCAAGTTCCAGCTTCCGAGATCCTTCTCAGGGACTTCTCTGATTCATGGAAAAAGGTGAGTACATCATTATTAAAAGCTTCCCAGTGGTACAAGATTCAAGCCGACCGAAAGAGGCGAGCAGTTCCTCTGTTACGTCCTGGACGTCTGGCTATCGTCTAAGAATCTTCGCCTCAGAGTTCCATCTATGAAATTTGCGCCCAGATACATTGGTCCTTTTAGGATCTCGAAAGTCATCACTCCTGTGGCATACCAACTCGATCTTCCACCTTATCTCCGAATACCCAGGGTGTTCCGTATCTCTCTCCTTAAACCCTTGATCATCAATAAATTCTATTCTCCCATCAAGAAACCTTCTAAAGTTGTCGGTGCTGCGGAAGATGAATTTGAGATCAAGGAAATTGTGGATGCCCGGATTCGTTATGGTCACCTCCAGTACCTTGTGGATTGGAAGGCTTTCGGCCCAGAAGAACGTTCTTGGATTCGAGCATCTGATGTCAAGTCGCCCAGACTGATTCGAAGATTCTTCGCTAAGTTTTCTTAGATTCTTTATTAGGATCCCCTAATGTCACAACTCGCGGCAAACGCGGTGTCAGGAGGCTTCTGACTCCTGTGTCCCTCTGGTCCCTCTGTCCTCAGCCTGGGGTCCACGGGGCTCCTGTCAGCAGATCTCCAGCAGCGTCCTTGCGTCTCCTGGGTGCCGCTATCTTGGATTCTTCACGTGACTCCCCTAGGCCAATCTGGAAGCAGGCCAGGGAAGCACGTGACGCGGTGGGTCAATCAGCGGTAACAGCGGGGTATTTAAATCCCAGACACTGATCCTTCAGTCCCAGAACTTCTTAGTCACTACAGGAGCCTGGTTTCTTCCTGTGATCCCACAGTCATCACCGTTCACCGCTGTGCATCTCTACCTCTGCAGTCCCAACTGCATCAACTCTGCTGATTAACCTCTGCAGTTTCAACTGCTTCAACTCTGCTAATTTACCTCTGCAGTCCCAACTGCTTCAACTCTGCCAATTAACCTCTGCAGTCCCAACTGCTTCAACTCTGCTATTTAACCTCTGCAGTCCCAACTGCTTCAACTCTGCTATTAACCTCTGCAGTCCACACTCAAGTCCTCAGTCAAGTCAAGACAACAGTCTGAGTCTGAGTCCCTACTCAAGTCCTCAGTCAAGCCAAGTCCACAGTCTGAGCCTGAGTCTTTATTCAAAGTCCACAGTCAAGTCAAGTCCACAGTCTGAGTCCCTACTCAAGTCCTCAGTCAAAGTCCGTCCACAGTCTGAATCCTCAGTCTGAGTCTTACATCAGTCCGGTCCTGTCTGCAACTCCAGTCCGGTCCATTCTGCAACTCCAGTCCGGCCTGAAGCGCCCTACCCCCTTCTCCAGGGGCCACCTATCCTGTACAAGTACATATGCACCATCGCTACATAAAAACCACCCAGCTTCATCTTCGCTACATCCTCTCACCATCCCGCACCAAACCCTGATCTGCCCAAGAACGTGATAGTACCCACCTGGGGCCAGATTTACTAAGGTACGGTTTGGAAAAGTGGAGATGTTGCCCATAGCAATAAATGAGATTCTATCTGACATTCTTTAGCATGTAATAGGAAAGTGAGAGCTAGAATCTGATTGGTTGCTATGGGCAACATCTCTAGTTTTCCAAACCTGTTCTCACAAAGCTCAATGCTGTAGATGTTACCCTTAACGTTGAGAACTGTCCACATAAAATACGTTGCTAAATTCTGTTACATATATTTAAGGATATGCAATTAGAATACATTACGGAATATAAAGAACATAAGACAGGTTCAGCACACTATAACAAACATTATGTAACACTATGTGTCAGCACATACATAAAAAGTCGGTTTATTTTACAATATAGCTATACTGGGTTAAGCTCACCTGCGTCATGGCACCTCTTGGAGTCCCTATCCGTTCGCTATATGTGTACTCAGGAGGACTCTATTAAGACACTCTTGCCATCTGAAAGTGTGCAGCAGCCATAGAAACATACAAAATGATGGCACATAAGAGGCACATGGCCCATCCAGTCTGCCCAGTTGTTTTTTATAACTATACTGAACCTAGACCCTATTTACCCTTATTTATTTTAAGAGTTAAGATATCCTTATATTTATCCCAAGCATGTTTAAACTGTTCTACTGTGTTAGCCTCAACCCCCTCAGATGGGAGGCTATTCCACTTATATACCACCCTTTCAGTGAAGTAATTTTTCCGCACATTTCCTCTGAATCTACCACTCTCTAGCTTAAATGCATGACCCCGTGTTCTATTATACCTCTTCCTTTTAAAAATGCCACCTTCCTCTAGCCGGTCACAACCCTTGATATATTTGAAAGCTGATATCATATCCCCCCTCTTTCTTCTCTGCTCCCAGCTATACATGTTTAGTTCCTCTAGCATTTCTTAGTATGTTTTGTGACACAGGCCATGGAACATTTTAGTTGCTCTTCTTTGCAAAGTCTCTAATGTATTTATGTCTTTCTGGAAATATGGCCTCCAGAACTGTACACAGTATTCTAGGGGAGGTCGCACCAACAATCTATAAAGGGGCATCACTACATCTCTCTTTTTGCTACTTTTTCCTCTGCCTATACAACCAAGCATCTGACTTGCCTTTCTCATTGCTTTGTTACATTGCTTGGCTACCTTTAAGTTACATGAAATAATGACTCCTAGATCCCTTTCCTCCTCAGTAGTTTTTAATGTAGTGCCATTATGGATATATTGAGCTTTTGGGTTTTTGTGCCATAAGTGCATGATTTTGCACTTTTTGGCATTAAACTGCACTGGTCCAAGTACAGAACCCTGGGGTACTCCACTGGTGACCTTGCCATCCCCAAAGGTTATCCATTTACTACAACCCTCTGTTGTCTATCCTGTAACCAAGATTGTATCCATGCAACTATTTTTAAGTCCATTCCCAAAGTTTCCAGCTACACTAGCGAGGGCTCAGGTTCCTAAATTAAACTAGTAACAGTGGACCTAATTCACAACTAAGTTTGAACAGGATTTAAGTGCTTATATTTAAGAACAGTTAAACTAAGCATGCCCAGAACTCAAAACTACGCACTTAAACTATGTAAGAAGGTTTCAGAGATAAGAACGGCTACTTAGGAATGATTCATGCTTGGGAACGTAATGACTTCCGTAAGTGTGGCTAGAGGGGCAAGACTCTGCAAATGAGCAGCATTCAGGCTACTAATGTACAGTATGGATGTTCCTCGAGACTTAAGAATGATTCACAGTTAAGAAGGGCTTGCATAGAGTAAGATACGCACAGGAAAAAATAAGAATGCCCCCTATCATTCTTAAGTTGACATCTACATGGTTAACAAAGAGCCAAAGCCTCATACTGTTCTGTTTGCTCAGCACATATTTGCTGTGTAATTATAATGAATGCATGTGTACACTTTAATTGAAACAGTTAAAGTCATATCTTTTAAAACCGCTGTTATGTTACCATTTTGTGTTTGACTTTAAATTTGAAAGGTACTCATTATTTACATTTATTTGCAGTTTGTGCATGATTGCATTGTTTGTTGTAATTTGTTTTATTTAACTTGTAGCATGTTTGCATTGTTTGTGTGTGACCTTGAGATAAAAATTTTGTCTAATTTATGTAGATATTTATAGCTTTGAAAACTGGAAAAAAAATGGTTCTTTCTTAATTCTTCAACCCTATTTATTAACCTATTTATGATTTTAATAATTTTCTATATTTTTGCATAGTGCAATTTAAAAAAACTGTTTAGGTTACTTTTGTTAATTATAAAACAATTATATA
>WWET01004943.1:40983-56482 GCA_011038615.1 Limnodynastes dumerilii
ACTTTAAAACCAGATGGCTTCAATGAGGTTAAAGAGTTCAATGGTACTGGTTATTGATTATGTAAATATGTTACATTTGGTTTTTTTTAAATGTGATTTATTATAATTATAGATTTTGAAATTATTTAGTTTGATAGAGGTTTAATGGGAAATTATTTTATGCTGCTGTAACAAACAGAAAGTGTTTAAAGCTTACTGTTGGTTATCCCCAAGCTGATCATCAGAATTAGTATTTTAAAGTAAAGATAACTCTGATGTCACCTGCCAAGAACAACTTAAAACATTATTTTTTACATAAACCTGATGTACCATACATCAAACACTCTTCATACTTTGAATAAAAAACATCTGAATGATTAAATTAGATCTAGCAAACTGACAGAGATCCATGACATGATACATCATATAAGAAATTTTGCATAACAGCAAACAAATATTTATGATTTTTCTCATATAAGAAAATTTAACATTGAATGTTTGATTTCTACAAGAAATAATTTGTTTATGTTTTCTGAGTGACTTGAGAAAGTATGATGAAATTACAAATAGAGGTGAAAAGCTACAAAAAGAAAGGTGGGAATTGTTTTGAGAGGGTTAAAACCCATCTGTGTAGAATGGCATGGAGATAGTGACAGATGAGTCTCCATGTTACACTGCCAGGCAGCCTGGTGCCATCTGCTGCAATACTCAGCTTACAGTGAGGAAAGAAAGCAAGAGAAACAAGAAAAGAGAGGGTAGGAGGTTATATCTCTGCCACCTACATGCACCTTTCCTTCGACAACACTTTGCCTGGTTCATCTTCCTTATTGTTCCTTTTATAGTCCGTTAGAAATTAAATATACTCCAAATCCTTTACTAATCCTCTAATAAAATGATTAAAAACTTCTGCAAAGAAACCACAGCAAATAAAGCTGTCACATGATTTAATAGGTTGTGAAACACAAGAAAACTAACAAGAGACATGGTTAAATAAAGTATAAGCAGCATCGGGGGGAAGACAAATTCATTACAATGAGCATAGACACACTCTACCCTCAGAAGGGACACAATGTTCCAGACCAAATTTCCCTAGAGTTTAAACCTTAAGAAGCCAGCAGGGCAGCTGAGAGAAAAATGCTGATGTAAGAATGAATAAGCAAGACAGACTGAAAGAGTGAGGGAAAGTTGAAATAAATAGAGATGTAAACTCATTTAGTAAAGAGTAAAAGAAAACCTAGAAAAACAAAAGTGTTAGAAAAGAAAACATGAACTGAAGGTTTGGGCAGAAAGATTACACAGTGAGGGAAAGCCTTGTCAACGCCAGTGTTCTCCGAAGGGTCCATCCGCCTCTGCCCAGCTCTCGCCACCTACCGAGTGAACGGAGGTGCACTGCAAGCAACTACACGTTTAGTCCTACCTTGTAGAATCAGAATTACTTCAGCCTGCCAGCAAATAAACATCATAGAAATAATCATTGCCTCAGTGGGCCAGTGCAGTGAAGAACAAGGCACTTATAGTCAGAGCTGGCAAATTAAGTCAGAGCCTCAGACAACAAGGCTCCTCAGGGTGCCGGAGGGGCATCCAGTAAGTCTGCCTGGCAACCCACGAGTCAGCGATACTTATGCATCCAAGACAAAAATGTCTGCAATCATGCAGGCAGATCAGAAGCTCTGTAGAATTGTGGAGTGTAATTGGTCCAAAAAACATGTGAACTTGACAGGGAAATAATAATAGATGTGTGAGGGTGCTGGTGTGGTTTTTACATTCATATTTTAAGTTTGGTCTTAGTTTGGTTAGAAATAGGGCTATTTATCTTTTACATACTATATTTGTGTTTGGTAGAGGGGTGTACTGTTCGGTTGTACTGTACGATGGCCTCCTTTCAGAAATATAGACAGACGAAAGTTCCTTTCCGAATAGGGAGACTTTTTTAGACTTTTTTCTTTATGAATGGATGAGTGTGCCGATCAGCATACTCACCCATTAATTTTCGCAGAGACCCGCAGCTGACAGCTCCGGAGAGAGGGTTAGGGTAATGGAACAGGATGGTTAGAATTAGTGGAAGGGTTTGGGTAGTTTTTAGCCTTACTTTCCATATTCGGTGCTCTGGGGATCGATTGCTATGCCTCATCGAGGCATAAGCAATCCATATAGAGAATGGTCCTATCGAAATAGGGCTGTTCTAAGCGGGGACCCACACCCATAATGTGTGTGTGTGTTTAAGGTAGGGGGGTTGTTTTATGGCCTGTACTGTGTGAGGTAGGGGGATATTAGTATTATGGGAAGCACTGTGTATGAGAGGTAAAGGTAGGGAGAATGTACTAAGGACTAGGGCTAGTATTTGATGTGCCATTATTGGGGATATTATTTGATGTGGGCATTATTATTGGGGTTATTATATGCAGAGCTTTGGCCGCATTGCATATGCGGCCGGAGTTTTCTGATATGAGCTACTGCGCATGCAGTAATTTTGTTACGATATCTACGTTACTTGTTGCAACGTAGATTGCGTATATGCGGTCTTTAAGACCCTCTGCATACGGCCTTTATTATTGGGGTTATTATTTGAGGTAGGCATTATTATTGGAGTTATTATTTGATGTGGACATTAATATTGGGGTTATTATTTGATGTGGGCATCATTATTTTTTTCCCAACGACGGCGCAGGTGTGAGAGCAAGGAGAAGGCAATTACATTATAAAGTGTAGATGACCCCAATGTATGCCACACTATCCAAAATCATGATGAGTTCCTGTTTGTAAGGATGCATCAGAAATGTTAAGGTAATGGTTATTTCATGGAAGGCCATGCAAGGGGAGGGGTCTCCCCTCCCTCGCACAGAAGACTGGATCCTGAGTGGATCTTGCATTGGAACCCAAGTATAACACCCCACCCCAGTTTTTAGTACCACTCGGCTAGCAAAATTGTCTAGGGAAAACACTGCATTTTAGAAGGACAGTTAAAAAATCTGTATATTTCCTGAATTAACATAAGCAAAACATTACATAGATGCGTAATTAAAAGTATTTTTAAGGGCTACTGACAGATTTATTTCCTCACTAAAAGACTTTTTGTAAAATATAAAGTTGACATACATAAAGTTGACATACAATTCATTAATATGAAATATTGATATAATGAAGGGAGAGTTAGGCAGGTATTTAATAATTATGAGCAGGGTGTGGGTTTTCAATTGACTGGATCCTGAGCAAAACATTCATATAAGTACTGGTTGCACTATCCCGACATCCATGGGTTCATTTTGTAACCCTTCTGACATGCTCAGACTTCCGAAAGCCAGAGGCTATCTATTTCTTTTCCCTTATTAACGGAAATCTGGATAGATACACATTAAAAGGAACACATATATTGTGGAACATAATTATGAACTCAGCCCAGCCAATCTTTTAAAAGTGTCATTCCTTTTAAGAATAGATGGATTGCAATGAATTCTGATCAATGAGCACGGATTCACATGCCTGGATAGTTTGCAAAAAAATAACGTTCATCTGTATCTCACACTAAGATGTCAGGAGGAGTCATCAAACTTTAGGAAAATAGAAAGCAAGCTTTTATAACTATAGAATACCTTTGTTTTATCAGTTCCCCAACACTAATTAATTGTTACTAACAGTTTTATAGTTGAAAAACAGGGGTGGGTTATATTTTTTATTTAAAAAAAATTCTGTCTGAACAAAATTTTGTCTGAAAAGTGACAACTATTTAAAATGTGTCATACAGTAGTAACAAAAGCAAATAAAGTCTTTTAAGTTAATAATATATTATTATGATTTGTTTACATTAATTTTAGGGTTATATAGAGAGATAAATAATTTATAAAAGCAATATCTAATGCTTATACCTTAAAAAGTTAATATTAAATAGTAATAAGGCAAAACAATAGGCACACATTCGTTTATATTAAATAGAAAATTATGGTTAATTAATTGTATGTAAAATAGTGATTTCCTATTCATATGAATTTGCACTTTCATGTTTTATTCTGTTTGCTTGTACATGCTAATTTATCACTACAACAGTAAGTACTGATAAAGTGAAAGTCTTACCAAAAAGGTACTAATAATTATTTTATATATTTTCAAAAGTACAAGCAGAGTGTTATCCAGCATTAATAAAGAATTCTAGTGAGTTACAATGAAATGATTGAGAATTTTTTTTTGCAAAGTTTGCTTTGCAGACCTAGAAACTGTGTATAAAGATTTATAAACTGGTACAGTTAGAGCTCTAGAAAAATAACATATACACATATAAGAAAGAGGGGAGACACAGCGAGTTAAGATTAAATGCTTCTAAAAATGAATTCACTAAATTCAATCAAAGGCAACTAAGTAGAAATAATGAATTTTAATAAAGAAACATTAAAAACTAAAACAAGTAGCTGCTTCATCTGCTCTGAATGCTCTCTCCACCGGGAGGGCAACTTCCAACTGCGGACCTGTATCTGCTACTGCCCAGGACTCAGGAACCACGGTAACCTTACAGCGCATACTGATTTTCCATCCAGGACATACACGTGGGGAGACCGTCACACTGTGGTATAATTAACTGCCCATTATACCTTATTTCAAGCAGCTAGTGACTGTGAGAGCTTATGCACTGTTCTAAGGAACGCTATCTAGTGAAGCACTCATAGAGCCACTACTCTATAAGACCACATCGGTCTATTATTGCAAAAAGTCTCTTATTCTTCCATCTCTATAATTATACAGCTTAAACGTTAACCTTACCATCATTACTACTGTGTGCTAGTGATCAATTTCAAATACCTGCAGTCCCAATTTATGGACATATAATTTTTATATTGATATTAGCTACTTTTTTTGTTTTTAATGTTTCTTTATTAAAATTCATTATTTCTACTTGGTTGCCTTTTTTTTTGAATTTAGTGAATTTATTTTTAGAAGCATTTCATCTTAACTCGCTGTGTCTCCCCTCTTTCTTGTTTGCTTTATTGTTTGGAGAACTTGTAGAAGTTCTCCCTCACAGCTGAGGTTTCTTACAGCGCCAGAGGTTTTTTTGTATGTTTTAATATACACATATAACTTCAATTAAACGAAAGAATAAGCCAAAAAAGTTTAATGAACAAATATACTGTCTCACCTCTCTCTCGGATAAAGTAAGCCAAGTACAGGTCTAGTTCTTTGACCGACACACTAATGTGATGTGGTTGCACACATAACTGGGGGTTTGAGCAGTGTGCAGCTTTGACAAGTCTCTCTCCATCTGTGCTCTCTAACGGAATCCCCTTGAAGAGGATAACCATCACAAGATCCAACCTCCACACCTTGTCTGCCTGCCGCAGGCAGTCAATTCTTCTCATCTTGCCTTTCTGGTCTGGGTTGGAAAGAACACAACTGGCTGCCTTCTTGCCAGTAATAGACAGTACAAAATCCTCACGAAATTCTGGCCTGATGTCTTTGCGAAGCTTTGCTAAAAGGCGTGAAGCCCACTTTTGCTTAACTTCGGCCTTTTCATTCAGAAGTTCATCTTTTACACCTCTCTCTTCCTCTTTAGTCATTTTTTTTTCATGTTTCTTAAAATATTTTCTTTTCCGCGCCTGAAGGTTGAACCAGGTATAAGCAAAGGCTCTTACATGAGGGAGTAGGGCCTCAATAAAAGGGTGAAATTCATCCTGAGTGGTAAAACAAAGGTATTTAGGATTAGTACATAAAAAGAAATTAACAATTTATGTGGATTCATGTGGAAAAAAAAAATAACACCTTCCTACATTGCCAATTCTATCTATCTATCTATCTATCTATCTATCTATCTATCTATCTATATACAATTAGGGTACATAAAGGTACATAAAGGTACAATGTTTTGCTTTGATCACATAAAAAAAACTACAATCAAAAATATCATAGATCAAATTAAAAAAACTTTTGACAAAGAGATAGTAACAGTATAGAAAAAAAAACTATAGTACTAGTATAACAAACTTTAGCTGTGTTATATGCAACAGTGTTAACTAGCAAATATTACACGTTCATATTTGTAACTATCTTTTATGATAATTTATAACTGTAACTGATAAAATTCCTGTATCAATTCAGGTATTGATAATTTGAAAACACACACATCATAGTCATAGAGACACAGATATTGTAACCTCATAAAAAAAAGTAAATGCATTAACAATAATTCATGTCTATTGCATGGCCAAGATTATCCAGACAAGATTAAAAAGGCTTCTAATTTCTACACTCCTGTCTGTTTTCTTTATAGAAATTTTTCACTCTTATGATAAGAGGTAAACAATATCTACTTATTACTACATGGGTAATACAGATAAATAATTCCAGCATATAAAGCTGTAATGTAAATATTAGGTAATATAGTTTTGTATAGTTTTGGTTGGCTCCATTACCTGCCCTGTCTTCCACTCTACTTTCCCTAACAGCCCATTTACCCAATAGGAGGGCCATCTGTATCTGCCCTTTGTCATACACTGTAGTTTGCCATCCAGTGTCCACAATCCTCTCCTACCTTCCACGTAGAGTACAGTGCACTACGTGTTTTTCCAATTTGTACGTTATTCCTTTTTACCTCCAATATCTTATTGTTATTAAGGGCATCTCCCTACTGCCTCTTTACTGCACAACTTATATGCATTCCATTTCTATACATATACTAATATGTCTCTGTTATTTTGCCTCCACTAGGTTAGCAGTAAGAATTGTATTGCCTTATTTATATACTCCTTTTGTCCATCCTCCATCTATTTGGTCCATTTTATTCCATTTAAGTAAATCCCCTTACTGCATTGTTATGTATATATATATTGATATGCATTTCATTGTTTGAAAATTGTTGCTGTTATTTGTCTATATCCATATAAATTCATACTGCCCTTTGCACATGTGTTTTTTGTCCATTGCCTGTCTGTCCAGTACCTTGTGTTATAACACTGATGTTTGGGTATGACCACCCTTAGCGCCCATGTCAGATCATTCTTGCAAATAGTGACATTCTGCACATTTCCCTAATGTCTGAGGTTCATTAATTAGTATTTCCTCCTAATTCTACTATTACAAATTGAAAGAGTCTTTGCCAACATACCACCGTTTAGTATCTTCCCTTATTTCAATTCATTTATTGCCGTTGTATTTACACTATCATTGTATTTCTTTTGCCCTTGGATTTGCTCTGCTATTTCAATCCCCTCCCTCCCCCCGCTGATGATAAAACGAGTTTCGTATTGGGACTTTATCGAATTCCCATTATCTGTCCATATTTTTTTAAGCAAAACATTAGTACTGACCGAAGGTATATGTATTAAATTATTTATTGTTCTCTTGCGGACTTCAATTTTAATTTCCTGCTGCGGTTTCCATATGACACACAGGCACTTCCGCCGTGTGTCCTTCATATAAGAGGCAGCCCCTCACCCGTCTTCATACTTACAGCTTGAGAAAGGGACCCGCATCGGTCCCGAAACGCATCGCTGGTTACTAAGGATACCCACGCACACGACCGCCTCCCTCAGCGCTCCTGACGTCATCTTCACACGGCTTCCCGGGTCAGCTGCTGTAGACACTCAGGAGAGTACGGCACATGTGCCTGGTGTCCTTCTCTTTTTTCTTATCGTTGTTTTTATGCCACCTATGTGTGTTTTTTTCATGCTTCCATCATGTTTGAATAAATTGTCTATGTTGATTTTTCACTAATTTATGGTTTATTATTATTGTTTTTTGAGGCATCGTTTTAAGTTGGGAAGAGAGCTACATCAATATAAGAGAGGGGCTGCTCTCTATTTGGACTTTTGCTGTTTGGACTTACCCTTTTATAAGGACACCATCTTTTAATAAGGACATTGTTGCTTTTGGACTCTGTGCAAATTTTCACACAAGGAATCTGAGGTCTGATTCTCATATGTTTACCTTAGAGTAATTTCCATACACACAGTTGTGTTTTTATTTACTACCTATGAATTGAATGTTGTTTTGATCTATATCCGGCCTTTGTTAATTTACTGCAAATAGTTTCTGCTTATTTTAGGTATAAGTTTATGGCTTTTGGAATATATGCAAAATTTTTATATTTATATGCACTAAACTCCCACTATCCCCCGAAGTATCTAGGAACCACACAGCGCTTTTCAGTGTTCTAAATTCTCTTGTTTATTAGTTTTGTAGTCTAATACTCTCTGTAGAATATAGTTAGTATATTGTTTCATTACACTAAATAATAAAAATTGTTACTCCTGGATTTTGTTGACGTGTAGGACATTATCAAGGTCCTCTTTGGCAACCTCTTTAAGGTGCAGCGATTATCAACATTATGCAGCATATTAACAAGGGACCAGACCCAGACTTCTACTGCCGCTGCTCTTGGAGCTATGAGCACAGCAGCAATGGAGATGAGAAGCCGGATTGTTGCTGGATTTTAAAACCCATGCGTTCCAGCGGAGGGACTTAAATAAAATGGGGATAGTGCAGAAATCTGAATTGTATGCAAGTGCTTGACCAAGATTTTACTGTAAACTTAGCATAAACTTTTAAATGCAAAACAAGATATTGCAAAGGACTTATTCACTGCACTATTCAAACAAAAACATTGTAATTTTTTATTTAGAAGCACATATTTTTCATGGCTCTGATGTAAGAAAAAGGAACTTTTACCACTCTTTGTGAGCAGAGAACACTTGCATTTTGTGTGTGCCCATGTTTGTGCAGATGTTTTAAGGTAGGGGTCATGGCCACCCCTCATCTGCATTAAAACATGGATACAGCGGGTTGCTCCGAACGCAGAGGATGTCTGGATTCAGTTGTATACATTTAGTGCTTAATAATGTCACTAAATGTCCAAAATATAACCATTCTACATGGACGATGGGCCGTATCCAGAACTACGGCCGTCTTCCATGCTACTGCGCAGTAGCTATTGTACGTAATCTGCGTATCGTTTCGATACGTAGATTGCGTATATGCGATACGCAGATTACGTACAATAGCTACTGCGCATGCGCAGTAGCTACTGTTCAGAGAATTACAGCCGTCCATGGAAGACGGCCGTATTTCTGGATACGGCCCGATGTCACCATCTTTTGTGTTAATCAGCGCTAAGTGAAGGCACTTGTCTAAATGTGCAAAAACTTTGGTCGAGCTTTAGGGGGCAAAAGTCAACTGTGGGAAGTCAAAAGCAATACTCTTGTGGCAGTGGCATCTATCATCCCCCGCTGCATTCCCCTTCACAATCAAGTCAGACTTTATCAAAATCTTGGGAGTCTGGTTTGGTGGAGATGATGCAGCCCAGAAGTGTTGAGAGGAAAGACTGCCAATAGTATGACTAAATCTGAGACTATGGAGTCTCAGAAACCTTACCATTGAAGGGAAAGCACTTGTGCTGCGCAATGAGATTCTTCCCATTCTGCAGTACACTGCCCAAGCTTGGCCACCATCACAAGAATAGTCTTACACTTCATTTGGGGCTTGAAAGTGGACAGAGTAAAGCAGTCAGTGATGTACAAGGCAGGAAAGGGGTAAGAGATATCCCCTCCATGCTGTGAACCTTCTTTGTCTGAAAATGCATTCACAGAACTTTGATTATAAAGAACATCTGCTCTGCTGGGAACTCAATGTCTCGCTTCTTTCTCCTGCCCTTTTGGAGGGGCCTGGGATGAGACAAGTGGGACAGCTCCTTCCCTTACAACTGGACTGCATCCTTGTTCTACCTTGATGTGGGACAATTTATGAAGGATCACCATCTGGAGGGAGTGAAATCAGACTTGTGGAAGCCCAAAACTATCCACAAGCTCATCAGAGCCAAAGATATCATGGAGTCTGTTCCAGGGCTTCACTCAGCTACAGCCAAGCATGTCTGGGAGAATGTTGCCTCTAATAGGTTAACAAACAAGCACAAAGACTTGGCATGGATGGCTATCTAGGGGGGCTTGCCTCTCAGGACATTAATGCACTCCCGGAACCCCTCTGCATTGTCAACAGGGAAACATCTCAACATACCGTTTGGGACTGTCCCTTCGCACAGGCACTGTTGGATGCCTTGGAACATGAACTTAAGGACAGCCTGAACTACTGTTCATTGTTTCCTGGGACATACACTACAGGAGGCTTGGCGCCTTATGAAATGTTTTAAGGATGCTATATGGTTTGCCAGGAACCGCCTCATCTCAAGAAGGGAGAAGACGTCTATACAGGACTGTCGCAGGTTGATCCACAGCCTGCTCAGAGACCATAACATCAGCCCTGAGGAAGAAGATGATGACTGAATTTGTCTCCTTCTTCTCCTTCTCCCCTATGTGTCCATTTTTTTAAAAAAAAGCTTTGGGCCTGTGACTTCCCCTCCCTTACCCCTTCATCCCACTCCCCTTTCACATTGTTCTGTTGTTTTATTGAAATGTTTTGCCTTAATTTATTCACCCTCCCTTATATGTGACTGTCCTTCAATAAAGCTTCAGGCCTGTGAATCCAAGCCCCTACCCCCTTCACCTACTCCCCCTCCCCACATGCACCGCTTTTTAAAATGTTTTTCTTTGATTTAAGTGATGCATGGTAAGTGTTGTATTTGATGCATAGTGTAGGATGTCATATCTTATCATGTCTGTCTTATATTGTACTAAAAAGTATGTTTAATGATGTTCTATAGTGTATTATGATTTTTGTCTTTATATACAACAAAGTTACTTTTTCAATAAAAAAAATAAGGGCCTAAACAAACCCTTAATGTAAAATTTAAACAGATTCCTCTTCCCACCTCATGTAAACAATGTATGCATATGTCCTCTCCTGTCATTAAAAGAAGTCCAGTATGAACCTGGGAATCCAGATCTGTGCTGGAAGAATGCAGGATTATTTTGTTTGCAAAGAGCAGAAAACGTCCCAAGTCTGGATCTGGTCCATAACAAGCATCTACTAATATAAGGGTCTGCAGTTAAATAAACTGGCAACATTCAATATATTTCCAAGTAACAGAATTATATTTTTGCATTTAGGAGAAGAAATGTAAAATTTTTTATTAGTAAGTAGTTTTAGTGGTTGCTTTTCATTTACAAGCTTACAATCTATAGAAAATTGGGGATTAATGCATAAGATCAAGGGCTTTATATCACACAATGGACCAGACAAGTTTGATGGTGGATGTGCTTTGTACACTGTATGATCCAGTCACACAGCAGTGTTAAAAACACAAATGTAATTTTAGAATAGAAAGTAAATACATGCAAGTCTTTGTTAATCATGTAAAAAAAGAGCAAAATAGATAACATATTTGTTGCAAATAGGTTGTAAGGTTAAAAAAATGTATGACCAGTTTGATAAGGTTGTCTAAAATGGTGAGTTTTAAGGAAGTGATTGAAAGTTCAGAGACTAAAGAATAGACTTAATGTGCAGGGAAGGTTATTCTAGAGCAGGGATTCCCAACCTGTGGTACACATACCACTAGTGGCACGCACGGACCTTCCGGGTGATATGAAAGAACCCTGGAAGTTGTTGGCAACTATTATAGCGTTGTGTAACTATCTACTGGTGCTGGCAATTATCCCGCTGCCTCCATTCTGTAAACATCTATGTGTCTTAGCAATAAGGTAAGTAAACCAAGAAGCCCTCATCTGTATTTACCTTCATTTGTTGTTATATTGTATCTTTATTTATTTTTTCGGTCTGCATGAAGACTCTTTCCAATGAGTCCATGAATCCCAGGCTGCTCAAACGTCATCTTCAGACGAGGCATGCGGACAAGAAGGATAGAGATCAGACCTACTTCCAGCGACTTAGCGAGAACATGAAGCGGCAGCGCCTGGACAAGACTGGCCAGACGTACCAGAAGGGGGCAGGGATTGTCAAAGCATCCTATGAAGTAGCTTTCCTGGTGGCCAAAAACATGAAAGTACATTGCAGAGTCTCTCGTCATGCCAGTGGCAAAGATCTTGATCAAGCATGTGCTTGGAGAGGAGGCAGTGGCAAAGTTGGAAAGTATGTCCTTCTCGAACAACACTGTACATCACCATATCGAGGAAATTTCAAGTCACATTGCTGACCAAGTGATTGCGGCCTCAATGAGCCTCAATGTTTGGGTTTGCCATTCAACTCCATGTTGCCAACTGCTGTAAACTACTTGTCTACGTCCGCTTCACACAAAATAATAATGTGAAGACTGAGCTACTGCTGAGCCAAGAGCTGTCGAGTACAACAAAAGGAAACGATATTTTCAATGTTTTGGACAATTTCTTCAAGCAGAATTAAATGGATTGGGGAAAGTTGGTCGGATGCATGACAGATGGGGCTCTGTCTATGCTTGGTCAAAAGTCAGGGTTTCAGGCCCATGTGAAAGCTGTGTCACCAAACGCCACCACTGTCCATTGATTCGCCCTTTGCGCTAAGGTGCTCCCTCTGTAGTTGTTATCATGCTTGAACCGAGTTATCAAAATCGTGAATTTTGTCAAAACATCTGCCCTGAATACTCGGCTGTTCAAGCTTCTCTGTGAAGATCTCGACTCCAACCACATCTGTCTCCTCTACCACACTGAGGCTCACTGGCTCTCCTGGGGGAATATAACTAGACATCTCTTTGAACTGAGGGATGAATTCCTCGTATTCTTCACGGAGAAAGAACACGATTTTCAAAAAGTTCTGAAGGACGAGGAGTTTATTTTACGTTTGGTCTACTTGTCAGATATTTTTGGGGCCCTCAACAACTTAAACCTGTCATTCCAAGGGCCCAACTGCACTGTCTCAGACGTCATCTCGAGGCTGAGAGCATTTGTCTGGAAGTTGGACCTCTGGATCAAGAACGTGGAGAGCAAACGCTATGGAATGTTCAAACTCCTGACTACCCTTGAGCACAAGCCCAATAATGAATTTTCAAAAAAAATCGTCCATCACCTCTCACTGCTCAAGACTGAGTTGATACATTACTTTCCAGACGTGACATGTTGTGCCTACATCGCCCATCCATTCTCTGTTGATCCAGCCGATCTGCCTGTCGGGACCTGGGAATAAGAGGAGCTCATAGATATCCAGGCTGAAGAGACAGCAAAGATGAAGCACAAGGAATGCTCTCTTATGAACTTCTGGGTGAACATGGCCTCCTCCTGCCCCCCACTAGTCCGTCACGCTGTTCCCCAGCTACTGATTTTCCCCTCTACATGGGAATGCGAGCAGGGGTTCTCAGCCATGATGACCATCAAGTCAAAGAGCCGGAACCGTCTTGCTGCGCCCGGGCATGACTTACGATGTGCTGTGAGCAAAGTTATGCCCCGCATCGACCAGCTGATGGAGAAGAAACAGATGCAGCCCTTGCATTAAATTGTGTATTTTGTTTTTATTTTATTATATTTTTTATTTTATGATGACCGAATATGAACCTAATTTCTGATTAGTCTATGATTTTTTTTTTTTTTTGTATTCATGTTATTTCTATAAAACTATTTTCATGGACAAAAAAACGAACCATTAAATCAGTGGTTTTGTGTGTTCTACTTGTGAATGAATTGATATTTGTTAATATAAGTTATAAGTTCATAAGTTCTTATAAGTTCATTTGGGTGTTCTACTTGCAAATAAAATTATATATTATCAAATCCAGTTTTTATGGAACCAGGTGGTACCAGGTGACAGTATAGGACTTCCAAGTGGTACTCATTTAGAAAAATGTTGGAAACCACTGTTCTAGAGAAAGTTAGAAGAGAGATACAAATCCTGCGAAGATCTGAGAAAGTGATATGGGATATATCTTGAGTTAAGTGACGATAAATATGCATGGTGCAGTATTGTTGACAGCTTTGCAGGTTAGCAAAAGGATTTTACAAATGATTCTACCATACACAGGCAACCAATGTAGATACTGACATAGTTGACCAGCTCTAGAAGAGTGTTTTGTAAGGAAGACATGTCTAAGACCTGTAGGGAGTAGTTTTATTTTGTGGGAGGCCAACAAGGAGAGCATTGCAATAATCAATGCGAGAGATAATTATCGCATGGATAAGAGTTTTGCAGTGTCTTGTGTGAGATATGAGTATTTTTTTATTTTTTTTATTTTAGAAATCACATGATTTAAAAACACACTGTATATGGGGAACTTTCCATACATGTGGGGGTCTGTCCGTCCAACAGAGAGAGGGGAGTGAATGCCCTGTCACTCCCCTCTCTCATGCAAGCTTTATGACAGCTTGTGCTACCATAAGCCTGCCTTAAGTAAATTGTGCAGATTAGCGGTCCGCACGACTGATGATCCACACAAGTGGGAGCCCCCTCCCACACTGTACAATTAGCATGCTTCCCCCCACCCACTTTAGCCGGTGGAAGGGAAGCACAGCCCATTTCCTCTGTTCCATACAATACTTGATACGCTAGAGTTACTATTGTAACCCTAGCGTAACATCTGGAGAGCGCATGCACTCTCAAGTCAAATCAGGCCACTTACGCACCTTGCATAACGGACCTAACTCTGGATCCGGTCCATTATATGTTCTGTTTTTGAAAGATTATTCTTAAGATGTCGGGAAGACACCCAAGATGAAATGGTATAGATTCAGTTACACAGGACAAAACAGTTATTGAGAGATCAGGAATTGATAAGTAAATTTATGTATTATCTGCATAGAGTTAATACTAAAATCCAAATATCTTTATTAGCTATCCAAAGATTACCTAGATTCCCGTTGCATCCTAAATTGTGTATGGGCGAGGGAAGGCCACTCCCCTCACTTGTATAAATTTACACCAGCTCACTACAACCTTAAGATTTCTGCATAACCCCCACGTAAAATGGGAGCGGTGCGGAAATTGAGATTGTACGTAAAAGCTGATATTTACTGTACAATCTACATACCTCCCCCATCCCACAGAGTGGAAGCGCTAACGTTTTATGCTCTCTCCTGCGCACAGTCAGACACGCATTGCATTATCAAAAGGGGATGTTTTCTATTTCTAGCGTTTGAAAAAAGACATCTTTGCATAAATTTGGATCCAGCCCTTATTTTGTGGAATATCTATACTCTAATCGGTTAATACATGATGGCCGAGGCCCTTACTAAAGTGCTGCAGCATAAAGGGAAAACAAAGTAGTATAGAAGGCTTCTAAAATAGATGGTTGAACTAGATGCCCTTTATCACTGAATCACATTAAAGCTTTCTAGGGCTGGTCAATTAGTAGTAACTAATACAACTTGGACCTGATTCTGACTTAAGAAGGAGCTTGAAATTAAGAGAGGAAAGTAACTACTGGTCAAAACCATGTTGATATCAGGGGGAGTGAAGTTAATTGTATTCTTTGTATGCAGGAATATATCTTTGCTTTTACTTAATGCAAGGAGATACTGACTAGCTTTACTTTTTCACTGCTATTTGGACTTAGGATAGAAAACGCCACCTCTCAACTCTAAGGGCCGTATTCAGAGCTCCGGCCGCAATGCAATTAAGGTCGGAGTTCTGAGAAAAGTCTAAAAGACCGCGTGTACGCAATCTACGTTGCAAGAAGTAACGTAGATTACATTCCAAAATTACTGTGCATGCGCAGTAGCACTTTTCTCAGAACTCC
>WWET01004943.1:93227-109551 GCA_011038615.1 Limnodynastes dumerilii
AGTGTCCCAACAGTCACCACAACCCCCAACACCCACATCTCTGCTCACCCAAGCTACTGGCAGCCTCCGTTCCCTGTATTATACAGCCGCTGGCACTGCCCTCCCTCAACACACCCTTGGTCAGTGTCAAAAGTGTCACAGAGGAATAGTGGGACGTGTGTGTGACAGAAGCCGGGGGCTAAAACTCCCCGGTGTAACCGGCGCTCTGTCACCCAGGCATGGGCAGCAGCGAATCCAAAGCCAGGGGCCTGTGGCCCTTCTCCTCCCCAGGAACTGACAACTCCAGCAACACCGACCAGAGTGTGGCCTGGATCCACAAGGCCACCCCTTTCATCTTCACCTGGCGCAGGTAAGACCGGGAGGGTCCTTCAGTGCCCGCCTCCTCCCCTCTTCAGTATACACACACACACACACACACACACACACACACTATACACATACACACACACACTATACACACACACTATATACATACTATATACTGCACTCCAACATCAAATCTATAGACAAGAGGTAAGATATCTATATACACTATACACTATGGGCCTGATTCACACTTAAGAAGCTTGTACTTCTTAAGTGCGTATTTTGCCAAAATCACCTACTACGCATGCATAGTAAGTCTTTTACGCAATCTATGTACCAGTTCTTTAAAGACCACACAGAGTACTTTAAGTAAAAAGAGGCAGCGTAATGCTGCCTCGGGGCGTGCTTAGGAAGAAGTGGGAGGGGGAGGGATTTAGATTAGCCAGGGAGGACGGAGGAGAGGCAATGTCTGTACGGACATTGCATGGTTAGATAAGGTAGCCCTATGGCACTCATAAGTGTCATAAGGTACCTAAAAATGAGGGGCGGTTTAGAGGCTGGAAGAGTGATCTATCCGCACCTAACTCGCTCTTAACTGTGAATATGGTCCTATATCTATCTATCTATCTAATCTATAAGCCATTCTGCTCCTCACCGTTATACGCATGCGCAGTAGCGTCCACACCGTTGCTAATGCACATGTGCAGCGATTAGGACCAGAATTGCTCTCCTAAAAAGTGTCCAACCAGTCACCACCACCCCCAACATCCAATCCTTCCCCGCATCTCTGCTTACTCAAGCTACCGCCATCCCCTGTCCCCGTATTATAGTAGTTGAATTAAACTTGAAACAAACAAAAAATGTATAACCTAATTTTTTCCTGTCTTTATGACAGTCTTTTGACTACTAATATAAGGTAGCAAAATAAAAATTATTATCACATATCTCCAGCCATCCTGTAAGTTCCCTTATATCTCCCAGCCATAACTGCATCTCCCTTCAATGGTAAGCTCAGAATTTTGAAAGGGTTGGTTTCCAATACATATACATGTGGGGTATATTAACATACCTCCCAACATTTTGGAGCCCGAAAATGGGACAAATAAGTTCCACCCCCTCCCACCCCCATTGTCATGCCGCATGGGCCAAAAATTTATATAGTAATTTAAAAAAAACTGTCTCCAGTGTAGCCCACTAATCGGGACAAACTGTAAGGCAGTAGGGACAGCAGGACAGTCAAACAAAATCGTAACTTTCCAGCTGAAATCGGGACAGTTTAGAGTATTAGTGGTCTGGACATGGCACACATATGCCAATCCCAGACCCACAATATACCTCACATAAAACTAAAATTACTCATAGTGTGTGTGTGTGTTAGGGAATTAGGGGCAGATCCAGACCTAAGTACGTTTGCATTTTTACGCCCGTCATGTAGCTTAAGTAGGTTGTTTTTATTAACCACGCATGCGCGGGTTCTGCTTTTGCGCATTTGGTAAAGTTGCGTTTGATTCCAGAGTATCCCAGAGTACACCTCTGCAATATTAAGCTGACGTACTTGAGTGGGCAGAGGCTACGTACTTGAAGGGCGTTCCATGCCATGCAAATTATTTTTGTGGGCGTACTTAAGTTCAGCACACTTACGTAATCCGTAGTTACGCCAGCAAAATTTAAGGTAGGATGTTATGGGCGTAATTTTAAAGCAAAGCTTTGTTGCGTGCCTTGGTGTAACTACGTTTGCGTAACTATGAAGTGTGTCAAATACTAAAGCACCTGTTACAACAACTGCTAGTGGTAAACTATTTAAATCCTAACCTAGCCCTTGTTAGGAGTGAGTTATATTTAAAGATTTTTTGGAATATCTTTGTTTTGGAACTTGCTTTTTTCAATGTAAGTTTATTTTTTTTATTTAGTAATTATTTAGTAATCATTTTGTTGTGTGTTTATTAACATTTATGTACATGGCATTTTTTAAGCAATGACAAATGTTATCCATAGACATTTCCATTTTGACTTCACTAGTGAAAATGCAACATCTTTTGTAATTTTTTTATTTATTTATAGCAAACTATTGTTAATAGTCTTGTAAGTGTTACCTGTAACTTTAAAAATGTTTTTTTTTTGTGCTTCTTGAGTGTCAGCCATGTCACAGCTGAATCAAATTGCTTCTATAAGCTTACTCAAATTTGATTTTAGACAGCCCTTACAATTTAAAATATAGAACACAATTATTGATATTATAGCACATAGTTTTCAGTGTTTTTGTGTTTTATTAATTTTTTATATATTTTTTTTATTGGTTTAATTTTTTTGGGTAGTGTTCCTTTTTTAAAACAATTTTTTCTGGTCCTGATTCAGAGTTGCACTTATACTTTTTTAAAGGTGCAAGTGTAGGACTGAGCAATACCATGCTCAAGGGTAGTCCAATTTAAATTGTGAATTAAATTTTTTTTTTGCGATGTCAAATTACAAAGCTCTACTATTTTTTTTTTTACAACATTAGGTTTTTATTAAGGAACTTCCAGACAGGAGATACAGTTAGGTACAAACATATTCAAGGTAACAAACAGTCTGAAAATTAAACAGATATCTAAGGCTATGAGGAAATTCCTGATTTCCAAATTTTCATAGACAGGGACTAGGGGGGAAAGGGAACTAAAAAGGGGAATCATTATTAACACAGAGTATACTGTTACAGAAAGCAAATTGTACTCAGGAGCACTCGGTTTGAGAAGCCCACCCACTATATCGCCTCACAATTCACTCCACTGTAGTAACCCAGGATGGCAAACCAGAATAGCAGTCACGGGTGAGCAGGGCACGTGGAGTGGATATGAAGGGCTAAAAGATACAGGGTAACTACATTTTCAGGAGATCAAGACCGAGGAGGCAGGAGAGGACTCGGAATCCACTCTGTCTTGTGATTTATCGTCAAAAAGGGTGGCCTCTGTTTCGGTAAGGGGATTTTGGGCTATGTATTCTGCCCACATAAACCACTTGATTAGGGGCGAGGAAGTATCAGGTGAATAGGGTGTATCCAAGGTTTCCATGCTATAGTTAAAGTTCATTTTAACTAGGACCTTAGCCATTGGTGGGGGGGAGGGGGATTTCCATGCCTGCCCAATCGCGGCCTTCGCCGCCAGCAAGAGGTGACCAAGGACATATCTCCTATCATTCAGCAGAGTGGCAGGGTACCAATGGAGTAATGCGGTCCAAGTCAGAGATTTGGGCCCAAAAAGACTTAATATGGGGGCACTCCCAAAAAATATGGAACAGACTACCCACCTCCCCACACCCCCTCCAGCACTGATTGGACTGAGAAGGCCAGATGGTATGAAGCCTTTGGGGAGTAAAGTACGCTCGATGCAGCAGCTTAGGCTGTCTCTCCGTATGATCGATACATCGCGAAAATTTAAAGGAAGTAAGATAAAGAGATTCCCACTGCGCCTGCGTAAATTGCATTCCTAGGTCGTGCTCCCAAGCGAGTTGGGATTAAATTTTTATCTCAGAGCGCTCCGGGAGTAAAATGTTATACCAAAAGGTGATTCGCTTACGCGAGGAGCAGGGGAACAAATGGGAACGAAAAGGCTCCGGCAGGGGGGCTATATTCGTACCTCTCCTCCCAATCGCGGAACACCAAGAGGCTAGTTGAGAATATCTAAAGTGTTCCGACGATGAAAGAGAAGACTCCGATTGCAAATAGCTAAATGGGCGAAGGGAGGAGCCCAGTAATATTTGATCCAGGGTGCATATACCCTGATCACTCCATATTTTAAAATTGAGGTGAGGAATGAGTTTAGAGATGGCAGAGAGAGAAATATTACTGGTGGGGAGGGGAAAAAAACGATTAGCGACAATACTTCTATCCCAAATCTTCACGGAGTGGGTGATACTCAGCAGGGGAGGGTTTCCCGATGGTCGCATCGGGAGGGGGGTCCAGAGAAGGTCGACTGTGGGGAAGAACGAGGAAAGTGCCCTTTCAAGATCCACCCAAGGCTTCCTACCATCTCCAAGAGCCCAATTCCCCACCTGGGCTAGAATAGAGGCCTCCATATATCTAGGGAGGTCAGGAAGTCCCACGCCTCCTAGTTCTTTGGGCTTAATTAAGGAGGAATAAGCTAGTCTAGGCGGTCGTCTATGCCACACGTATGAGACCATGATGGAACGAAGCTTATTCAAAAATCTGCCAGGGACAATATAGGGAATGGAGCGAAAGTAATAAAGTATTTTCGGGAGCACCGTCATTTTGGAAGCTGCCACTCTGCCCATCCACGAGGTCTCGTAGCTCATCCAGCCATCCGTTAGTTTCTGTAGTTGTGTAACAAGGGGGGAGTAGTTTACGTCAAACACCTGGGCAATAGAGGCCGGGATATGGATTCCTAGGTAGGCGATAGACTGAGTCTTCCAAGCGTATGGATATCGGGACTTAAGGGCGTATAATGTAGTTTCAGGTATGTTAATTGGGAGGGCCTCAGTCTTTGTAGTATTCAGTTTATACAGTGAGGCTGCACTGAAATTTTTCAGAATAGTGTCCAGAAAAGGAAGGGATGCTAGGGGATTAGAGATAAACAAAAGGACATCGTCCGCAAATAGGCAGATCTTGTGTGTCTGTCCAGCAAAGGAGAGTCCAGGAAACAGGGGATGGAGACGGATTTTAGTGGCCAAGAGTTCCATGGCAAGGGCGAAGATTAATGGGGACATTGGACACCCCTGCCTTGTCCCATTGGTGATGGAAAAATGGCTAGAAAAAAAGCCGTTACAGTAAGTCCAAGCATTGGGGGCCGAGTACAGAGCAAGGATAGAGTGGAGGAAGGGACCCCGAAAGCCAAAGCGTCCGAGGACCTCCCTCAAATAGCCCCAGTGAAGGCGATCAAAGGCCTTCTCCGCGTCCAAGGACAGGAGAAGGCCCGGATTCCCGGTGGAGGACAGAAGGTCGACCACGTTCAGAACTCGCCTAGTGGCGTCCGGGGCCTGTCGGCCAGGAATGAAGCCAACCTGGTCCGGATGAACTAGCTTTGGGAGTAGAGGAGCGAGACGGTTCGCTAACAATTTGGCAAAAATTTTAAGGTCTGAATTCAATAGGGCAATTGGGCGATAATTAGAGCATTTGGTCGGGTCCTTGCCTTGTTTAAGGATCGCGATGATACGGGATTCTAACATTTCAGAGGGGAAGGAACCTCCAACGAAGATAGAATTAAACAGAGGTTCCAAGACCGGGACCAACTCATCAATATAGTGGACAAAAAATTCATTGGTGTATCCATCCGGACCAGGCGACTTGCCCGAGGGCAGGGATTTAATAGTTTGCTCAATCTCGGCAGACGAAAATGGGGTATTCAAAAGAGAGAGATCCTCGTCGGAAAGGCGTGGGAAGGGGATATTGTTCAGAAAGGAGTTGATCGAGAGCGTAGTGGGTTGGGGAGAATTCGAGTCATCCTGAAGATTGTACAGGTGAGAGTAATAACTAGCAAATTGCTCGGCTATAGCAGCTGGGTTTAAGACCTGGGAGCCCTGGTTGGTAGCTATGCATTTAATGGTATGTTGAGCCTGTCTGGCTCTTAGCTTACGCGCCAAGAGTCTTCCTCCTCTATTGCCCGAGGTGTAGAACTTCTTTCGAAGCCGCAGGAGCTCAAATTTTGTCTTGGTTTGTTGCCAGGTCAATAGGGCCAGTCGGGCAGAGTCAAGTTCTATCTTAAGGGCGGGCGTGGGTGAGGCTTTATGCAAAGTCTCTAACTGTGACAATTTGGTTGTAAGGTCTAAGTAAGTTTTTAAGTTTGCTCGCTGAAGTCGAGCCCCAATTTGTATTAGGGAACCTCTCAAGGTGGCTTTCAGGGCACACCAGTGGATAGACGGGGAGGTGTCGGAAGGTGAATTAAAAGAGAGATACTCCTATATATGGAGCTTAGGGATAAAAAGACATGACCAAAGTACCGGAGCGTGGTCCGACCACACTTTGGACAGAATAGAGGCCGCGGACGAGTGCTGGAGTAGCCACTTATCGGTCAGTATCAAATCTATTCTGGAGTACGTACCATGGGGAGCGGAATAAAAGGTGTAGTCTCGGGTTGTGGGGTGATGTACCCGCCAGGTGTCATATAGCCTGAATTCCAATAGGAGAGGGGAGAGCGGGCGACCAGTCATAGAACCTGTCCAGGGGGGAGCATGGAGGGGGTTGGATCTATCTAATTTAGGGTCTGGAGATAAATTAAAGTCCCCCAATATTACCAAAGAGCCTCGTTGATGGTCTAGGATTAACTCAAAGAGGGACCGTAGGAAAGGTAGTTGATGGGTATTAGGGGCATACAAGGAAACCAATGTAAACCAATGACCCTCCAAGTTTCCCACCAGTATTAGATATCTACCGTTTTTGTCTTTAACCTGGGACAACAATTCAAAGTGAAGGGAAGCCTTAAAAAGAATGGCTACTCCGTTCTTTTTGAATGGTCCATTGGCCATGTAGCAACTAGGGTACTTATGGTCTCTAAAAGTAGGCGTAAGCCGAGAGGAGAAGTGGGTCTCCTGGAGCGCCACCACATCCGCCCCACAAGAATTAAAGTAGCGTAGGGCCATACGCCTCTTCACTGGAGAATTTAAGCCTTTAACATTTAACGTCACAAAGTTAACCATTGGGGAGTAAAAACAGGAGAGCTGTAAAGAGGCGGCATAACTCCGGCAATAAATTCAAAAACAGAGTGCTTGCAACATACTCCATGTATAGGAAAACAAATAAAACAATCATATGGGAAAGGGTGGAGGTGAGGATAGGGAAACAGAAAAAGTCCAGTGTATCGGACTTGAGCTGTTGCCGCATAGGGCTGTGCGGCAACTGAAAAAAGGGGGGTGGGGGCGGTCAATAGGACCTATCCCCAGGATTACAATATATCACCAACTATCAAGATATGTAAAAAACTAGCATAGCAGGTTAAGGCAAAAAGCTAAAACATGTCTACCTGAAAAGTAACTTCATACTATCTTGTAACAAGAAAAGCATTACAACTGTTGCATCAAACAGAGGGCAATAACATACTCACTACCATCCAAGTACACGGTGGAAAATGTCGAAACCTGACGTTATAGGAGTCACTAGCTATATAGATAGACGAACCGCAGGATGAAATAACTCCAGGAACAAGTTCGGTTTGCCCGTAGTGGAAAGGGATCCAGACAGCGCTCGTCCGACCCCTAAGAGCTGGAGCCTCCTACTCGAGACCATTCCGCAGGGACTGAAGAGAGTTTCCGGGGAGCTGTTGATTGTACCGAAATACTCCAGGAAGACAGCAAAGCAATGCCAGATTCCACCGTCGAGATAGAATGTATCTCTCCAGAGCGCCGGATTAAGAGCTTGGTCGGAAAGCCCCAACGGTAGAGGATACCTTGAGAACGAAGCGCAAGGGTGATTGGACGGAGGTCTCTACGTTTTGCCAGGGTTGCTGCTGATAAATCCGGGAAGATCTGAAGATCACCCAAGATGTCAGTGTCTTCCGAATTCCTTGCTGCTCTGAGGATGTTTTCTTTGATATGGAAAAAGTGTATCCGCATAAGGGTGTCCTTGGGTTGGGACGGAGGGGCGAGGTTGGACTTAGGAAGCCGATGAATTCTGTCGATCAGGAGTTCAGAGACAGCAGCTGAAGGCAATAGCTTCTGAAACAGAGCTGTAACAAACGCAGAGAGTTCGTTGTTCGGGACAGAATCCGGGATGCCCCGTATTTTAAGGTTGTTCCGTCTCGCTCTATCTTCAAGATCGATGATTTTATCCTTGAGGGAATCAACCTCCTTCTGTAAGGCGTCGTGACTGTCTATCAGGCCGTTATGTGATTGAACCAGTTCACTCATTTTATTTTCCAAGTGATCGGTCCGGTCACCAATTTCCGTGATATTGGAACGGATTTCTTGTACCGTGAGATCCGCGGTAATGTCAGCACGAAGCGCCGACAACATCTGGTACATCGATTTCACAGTCAGAGGTGCCTCAGAGTCTGGATTGAGGCCTGGGTCCGAGACAGGAGGAGGTTGGGAGGAGGGCGGCACTGGTTGCGACATCGCGGAGGAGGTAAGAGTTGTATCCTTAGACTTTGCTGGTACTGAGGGAGAGCGAACCGGAAATTTCACTGGGGGCTGCGAAGTGCTTGGTTTGACTTTCCTCGGAGGCATGGGATCGAGGAGAGGGGTGGCAGCTCAGGCACGGAAGCAGGAGAAGGTCCCAAGCAGGTAGGTGAAAGGTATTCAAAGTAAATGCAACAGAGAAAATGTAGGCAGCTACACTAGATGATTTGCATCCTGGGGAAAGTGCTGGTGATTCACATACTGGAGGTAGCGGTAATTATTTGGCGAAGCAGAGAGCCAAAGGCGAGAGGAGCGGTGACTGGTTGAAGCCCCTTAACTCAGGACTATAGGAAGGTACAGTCCTATAGTACTGTGAAGGCAGAGATGACAGGTAGGGTACAGTGCAGGGGGAGGATAGATCTGTCAGCTTGGCTCCAGAGCTTAGAAGTGTAGAGGGGTTAGGAGGTAGGAGTATGGTAACCCATATGAGGCAACCCAGGGTGAAGGCAGGTCCTCAGTAGGCGGCAGGTCTCTCCCCCCAAGGGCAAACAGAGGTATTCCAAGGGGTCCAGGTCACACTGGGCCTTTATACTACAAGTCCAGCAGGCACAGGCTCCCCCCGCTGACAAAATGAAGGAGGACCCCTCTATCCACCGAGGGAGGCACCGGGGGCTGCAACAGTCCCCCCCTGCCTGCAACAGGCAATGGGCAGGAGGTAAGCAGCAGGGCAAGATGGAGGACCAAAGCAACGTCTGGCAGTGCTCACCCACAGGGGCCTGCCGTCTCTCTGCCTCTGCGATGGACACAGCGCCGATGGCCAGGAACCAGAAACCTTCACTGCCTCCAGTAGCAGTCACCGCTGCGACACTGGAGGGAGACAGGAGTCGCACCCGGCGGGCCAGGAAGCAAGCCGGAAGTTGGCAGGCGGCAGCGTCCGTCACGCGGCTAGGCCACAAGGAGGAGGTAGGGCCGATATAGTCCCCCCAGGAACCCCAGGCAGCGGGAGTCAATAGCCGGGCCGTTCAGGACCACTCAGGAGGCACCCGAAGTAGGCAGCGGTGGGATTAAATTGGCAGCAAACTGCTATTTCCTCTCCAGGTAGACGGAGCTCAGGGAAGACACGTCTACACTCGCGTGCAGCAGGACACGCCCCCATACTATTTTTTTTTTATTTAAAAATTAAAAACAAGTATTTGGGTTCTGAGTGCAAAAGTAAATAATTTTTATGCATGGATAAAAATGATTAGGAATTAGCACCCTTTACTTTACACAATGTAAGAACTGAGCCATACACTTGAACATTTATAAATTTGTAAGTGCAGCTATAAATCCACACCATTAACTTTTATGACTTTTACAATAATGTTTGTTCTTGATATTTCAGATGGCTGGTAGAGTAATTGTGGCTGCTCCTGAAGAAGAGAACCAGCTCCAGAGCAGTGGCTCCCGTCATTGTCTGTCATCAACTCATTATTTTCCTCTGAAGAAATCCTACCCGGATGAAACGTGTCAGTAGAGTCTCGATGTAACTGGCTGCACCGTGTTTACCCTGTTACTAGAGACATACACCGTGTGTGTGATAAAGATCTTTGGCCCGATTCAGCTGCAGAAATTTGGGCTTTTACATCAGTAAGTTTGACCATCGACGCAAGTGGGAGACTAGGCTGCTTGTCCAAGGAGGATAAGTATCGCTGTGATTCCCATACCTCGTGTTTTGTTTCAGCAACGACTACCCTGCTACTATTTTGCATCTACACACTATTTGAATACGGTGTTACTCTTCATTAAGGTGGGTTTCCCTCCGGCCGCAAAACAATTGGATTGTGGCATCAAGTATTATCTGTGTGCAATATCAACTGATTAATTATATTTCAAGAGCTATACTTCAGAATAACATCTTTAATACAAGGACTGTATGACTCTTTTCGGTGGACAGTGGTGCACTTAACATTTAAATAATCTGACCATATTAAAGTCTATGAATGATAACTGTTTTTAATATTTTTATCTGGTACCAGATTATTTGTAATTATTAAACATTGTTGCTATTTAATTAAGAAGGCTTAATTCGTTTTTTATATTTAGTTTTTTGTATTTTTATATTTTTATATAAATATTTTTGTAATTTTTTATTTTTATATTTATTTTTATTTTATTTAAATATCTTTTTTGGTTTATTTTGAATTCTTAATTAACCCACTTAGCGCTGGTTTCTTTTTTCGTATGCTACCGTCTTTGTCATTGTCTGAGGAGCAGGGAGTGCAACACACTATTAACCAATTTTTTCCATTGGCAGATTGTCTGTGGATGCCTCAGCCATTGAGACCTCCAGGTGCTCTTCCTCTACTTAGTATTTTACATATTATATACAAAGCGTGGTAGTCCGTGAAAAAGCTCTTAGACCAACACAGTTTCAAACTGTTTGAAGGACAATTCTCAGTTCTGAAATAAGAAAAAGCTCACAGTTTTGTTGCTTTTTTTGCAGTCCTTTTGTTCAAAATTTACTTGGTCCCTGGCTGCTTTGTTTTGTGTTGCTCGTCTCCTCGTGGTGTCCGCAGTCAGCTGTTTCTCTCCTACAGATTATCTGCTGTATCTTCCGGTTTCTTTCGAGTGACAGCTCCTGTAGTGTCTCCACGCAGGTGGGAGGGATGAGAGAAGGACATACGGCACACAGCCCTAGTGCAACACAATTTATTATAACAGAAATTCCAGTATAACAGCTGAGTTTATACTCACACAGTGACAGCTTGTAATAAAGCATATAACAGATTCTTTAATCTTTGCTGAACCACACGACTGAAAAACACGGGGCAAATGGCCAGTATACCCCAGTGTAGATCGCGTTGTGATTGGAAGTTGAAATGGGTACTATAGCCAACGCGTTTCTCCCGATACTGACAGTCTTTCTCAAGGCTAGATAGTAACATAGTTAGGAGCTGTCACTCGAAAGAAACCGTTAGCTTTTTCTTATTTCAGAACTGAGAACTGTCCTTCAAACAGTTTGAAACTGTGTTGGTTTAAGTGCTTTTTCATGGACTACAACGCTTTGTATATAATATGTATTGAATTGGGAAAGGTTGGTGTGCCCCTTTCTAGGTGTCTGTGAAGAGAGCTTCAGGAGCGCTCTATTATTTGTATCATTATTTTGTATTATCTATAGTATTTTACATAGTCTTAAAGTATGGGATAATTGTGTTGTTGCCAATCCCTCCCCACTTCTAACTTATTATATCCCTAGACACCTTGTCTAAACTAATACCAGACTCTAACTTAAAGATGTGGCTGAACCAAGGGATCACATTGTTATCGCAACACACTCAGTTTCATGATCTCCGCCACTTTTCCCAGCTTCAGACAGAAATTAACCTTTTTATATCGGAGAACTATAGATACTTACGTTTATCCCATTGGTGGGATACCATTAATTGTAGAGGTGGTCCTATTTCCCCTCCTCCTGAACCATATCTATCTAGATTAACCAAACCCTCAGGTAGAAGTGATATATCCTTTTGGTACAAAACTCTGGCTTTGGCTCCACCTGACACTAAGTTACAGGCTCAATTAGCGTTGGAGTATCTGAATATTACTTTCCCAGCATTTCAATGGGAATGTATCTTCTCACTCTCTTATCTAATTTCAAAATATAGACCATTCAAAGAGGCAACCTAAACTGTCACATCACTTATATTGACCCCTGAATCAATCTAAGCTGCGCTGGCAGCTCTGTGGGGGATGTGAGGGGATTTTTATCATGTTTTTTGGTAATGCTAAACCCTTTGACCTTTTAGAAGGACGTCAACTTTAATCTTGTATGTTTGTAAGACTAATTTTTCTGTATCACTTGAAATTGTTTTGCTACATCATTATCCCTCAGATATTACTTCAGATTGTCATTATATTCTGGGTCATATCCTCTTAGCAGTAAAAATGTTAACTAGGCATCTCTGGAAGTCTAAAACTATTCCCTCCATACATAAAGTAATTGCTAAGCCATGAAGATGCTAGATGTCCCATATTCACCCAAAGTTACTTCTCCTTTGGTTTAAGTGAGCAAAACTTATCTCTAGAATTTCGAACATAACTCTGATTATCCTTCCATTGGAATCGAGACTTCAGAGAGTTTGGGTTCTGATGTTATAGAATGAAGCAAACTAGGGGTTCTGGATACATTCAATTGATCCTATTTTAATAGATGTCCTCAGGAAACATTCCCTCCCTCCACCTCCCTTCTGTCCCTACCCCCTTCTTTCTTCCTCAAATGTTTTAGCTTAAGCACCTGCTACAGACCTGGGGACAGATCCAGACCAGCACATGCTTTCCATACATGCAGGTGTCTGTCTGTCTGACAGAGAGAGGGGAGTGCATGCCCCCTGTCACTCCCCTCTCTCATGCGGACTTTATGGCAGCTTAAAGGTGTTTTGGGTTGGGTTGGTGTTAGTGCTAGTTTTTGTGATCAAAGATCTTTTTGCTTGAATACACCCAGTGGAGTCAGTGGAATATGACATTAGTTTTGAAACCCCCTATGGTCTTATGAGACATTATGAGACAGCAGCAATAACCAAGCATAATCAAGTTAGGATAACTATCTTAAATCCCTCTTAGTGAAAAATCTATCCTTCTGGGTAAAATCGTATGCAGCAATGGAATTCCCTTTAGTTAAGGGAATTCAGAATGGCAAACTATCCACTGGCTTCCTGTCCACTTCAGATCTCTCTTTAAACTCCTTTTCCTCACCTTTAAGGCCATTTCCGCATCTACTGCTCCCTGTCTCTCTTCCCTCATCAACATGCACACCCCTTCCCACCCTCTCCGTTCTGCTAACCAGCGCTGTCTGACCTCTTTACTAATCACATTCTTCAGTCAGACTCTCCCCCATATTGCAGGTCTTCAAGCGTTCACTCGAAACGCACCTGTTCAGGCTAGCCTACCTCTCTTTCACTTAACATCCTCACTACATCCTACATCTATCCCTTTTTTTTTTCCTTTCTTCCCCCTCTCCTACATCCACTTTCTTCTCCCTCCTTATGTCTTCTGTAAGTTCATCTCTCCCACTTAGTGTGTTAGCTCATGTGAGCAGGGCCCTCCATCCTCTTTTACTACCCCTTTACCTCATCCCCACCTGGTGGCTGCCTTTCTTAGAGCTAGTGGGTGGGGTGATTAGACTTTCTTACCAGCTCTATTTAGCAGGTGCTGGTAAGCGATTGCATTGAGCTTGCGATTGCGATTGCATTTTTATTTTAAGTGCAGTTTTTTTTGAAGTGCAGAGTTAAAACCAGAAAGGTGTTTTAACCAGGATCGGGCTAGCTAAGGTTAGTAGGTTAAGAGGGGATAAATTAGACATAATAAAATGAGTGGGAGCAGGATTGAAAATCTCACTAAGTGCATGTCTTGTCACACTTGGAGCAAGTGTTCCAAGGTACATTCGTCTGTGAGAAATGTGAGCACTTGGTCTCCTTGGAAGCCCAGGTAACAGATCTAAAGCAGACCATTGCAACATTGAGGGAGATTGCATATCTTGAGCAGAGTCAACAGCTCACTGTTGATGCTTTAGCTGAGCAGGGTGCTCCACTTATGCTCTGCTCTTCATGCTCTGCTCCAGAGACAGAGGAGGATGCATAGGTAGGCAGCTGGGTAACAGTTAGAAGGGGTGGCAAGGGAAGGAAGAGGCAGGCCAGTTCTGAGCTAAGCAATACCAGCAGATTCGCCAGATTGGATGAAGATACTGTGGAAGGCTGTTCAGTAGCGGCAGGGCTGTGTGAAACTGCTTCCTCTAGCAGCCAAGGGAACAGACTCTTAGAGGGGACCAAAAGTAATCAGGGACCTAGGGAGATTGTGGTAGTAGGGGATTCAATTTTTAGGAAGGTAGATAGGACAATCTGTTACAGGGACCATGCATGCCAAACAGTGAGCTGTCTTCCTGGTGCTCGAGTTCGACATGTCGTGTGGGCAGATTGTTGGGAGCAGCTGGGAATGACCCAGCGATCTTGGTGCATGTTGGTACCAATGACCGGGTTAGAGGAAGATGGGATGTCCTTAAGAATGATTTCAGGGACCTGGGTCGCAAACTTAAGGCAAGGACATCCAAGGTAGTATTTTCAGAAATACTAGCTGTGCCATGCACTAGTCCAGGGAGACAGAGGGAGATTAGGGAGGTTAATGCATGGCGAAGAGATTGGTGTAGGGAGGGTTTTGGATTTTTAGAGCACTGGGCTGTTTTATCAGTTAAATGCCATCTTTAATCTTTATTGCCTGATGGATTGCACCTGAATGAGGAAGGGGCTGCTGTGCTAGGGGAAAAGAATGGTTAGAAGGTTGGAGGAGATTTTAAACTAGGTTTTGCGGTGGAGGGGCAAGAAAGTATTTATGGGATACACATTGAGTGCAGTAAGGGGGTATTTTTTAAGAGTCAAGGGGGTGGAGAGGTGGGAAGGGGAAGAGCAGCTGTTAAGAAGGTGTCCTTGTTAAAACCAATAAGAAAAACAGCCTTAGCAAAGGAAAAACGAATAACTAAGGGAGAAAATAGACTTAAGTGTATGCTTGCAAATGCAAGAAGCCTGTCAGGTAAAATGGGAGAGTTAGAACTAGAAGCAATGAAAAAGCAATATGATATTATAGATATTACTGAGACATGGTGGGATGATACACAGGACTGGACAGTCAACTTGGAGGGCTATACTCTGTTCAGGATTGATAGGGTAAATCAAAAAGGAGGAGCAGTATGTCTTTATGTTAAGCCAATGTTAAAACCAAGTATACAGGAAGTTATCTATGAGGGTATTGGTGATAATATAGAGGCATTGTGGGTGTAAATATCCAGTGGAGGTAGAAGTTCAAGAAGTTGCTGATAGGTATATGCTATAAACCACCAAATATTAGTTTATTTGAGGAAGCCCAACTTCTACAGCAAATTGAAAAGGCTGCACAGCTAGGTCAAGTTTTAATTATGGGTGATTTTAATTATCCAGACATTGATTGGAGTACTGAGACTTGTGGTACAGTTAGGGGAAACGGGTTAGGAATAGTACATAAAAATGAAAATGCCACTGTACCATTACTTAATATTTGTTTAACAAAAGAAGAAGTCCAAAGGCGGTTGAAGAAAATTAAGATAAATAAAGCTCTAGACCCTGATGGCATACACCCAAGGGTTCTTATGGAGCTACATTCAGAAATTGCTAGACCGTTGATTTTCATTTTCATAGACTCAATTTCATGAGGCTGTGTACCAAGGAATTGGCGTATAGCAGATGTAGTGCCATTGGGCCTGATCCAGAGCTACGAAATTGGCCGAATTCGAGCGAGCGTACGACCGTTTCTTGCGTATTTTCGTAAGAAAATTCGCACTGCGCATGCCCAGTATGACAGCTTCCGGTTGGCTGGACGACATGAGCGTATAGCGGTCGTATTGTGAGCGAAATGTTCACTCGAGGGGCGTGCGTTCAGTACGACGGTCGCCTGGGCGCTCGTTTTACTACACGGAGGCGGGGATAGCCATTTAAATTGTACAGTATGGGCGTGCTAAGCCCATACGCTTTGCGTAATATGTGCGAAAATTCGTACGGCCGACGGGAGTACCTAGTGTAGGGTATAGCCGCCGTAAGCAGGTACTTTACAATGGGGCGTGTATGTTTATTCGCACGGGCGAACGTACGCATTCGCCCGTCGGACGGCAATTTCGTAGCTCTGGATCAGGCCCATTGTTTAAAAATAGAATAAGATCACAACTGGGTAATTATAGACCTGTAAGTCTGACATCAATAGTTGGGAAACTACTGGAAGGTATACTAAGGGATAATATACAGGATTTCTTGATCAGCATGGATTTGTGAAAGATAGGTCATGCCAAACTAACCTAATTAGCTTCTATGATAAAGTTTGAATTTAGACCTGGGTAGTGCAGTAGATGTGTTCTACTTAGATTTTGCAAAAGCCTTTGACACAGTGCCACTGTTACACTCCGTTAACATGTCTGTATTTC
>WWET01004944.1:16779-29935 GCA_011038615.1 Limnodynastes dumerilii
ATTTCTACAAAATCTGCCTTCCTAAAGTCTAGCACCCTCGTTTTCGTGTGGCACGCTTCTCTCCCAGTCATTATACTAAACCATACTGCTTGATGATCACTGGATCCTAGGTTCTCACCCACACTTACTTCTGAGATTCGGTCACCATTTGTAAGTACCAAATCTAAGATGACCTCTTTGCGAGTGGGGTCTCTCACCAGTTGCTTAAGGGACACTCCCTGTAAGGAATTTAAAATGTTTTTTTTATTATAATATTTTTATTGTCATCATTGGAGCAATACAAATCACGTCATTACATGTATCTTTACAAGTAACATTGATAGCAGAGGATACATTTTTACCATTTAAAGAAGGATAAGTTATGTACAATTTTACAAGCAAAGCCTTGTGTACATATAAAAGTATATATAAATCTCAACAAATTACCTTAACACAGAGACAAGTATAACATCTGAGTTTGCAATGTCTCTACACATTCTCTGCAATCCCTGGGCAATTGGAACCTAAGTGTTTTCTATATTGAGCTTAAAGTGGGTCAGCCTCCATGAGTTCCAAAGAAATTGGGGGATCTCCCAGAAGAAATCTGGTTTCATACCAGGTGGTATCTTTGAAGCAGGTATGTATTTGCAGTTTAAGGGAGGGGTTCAGAGTATTGATATCATTTGTCCACATTTTGAAAAAATGCTTTACTAGTTTTTCCTTTGCAAGTGTGACCTCCAAACACTCTTTTCGGAAGAGATAATACAGCTTATCACAAAATAAAGTGAGTGTGGGTGGTTGGGGGTGTATCCATTGCTGTAAAATATACTTCTTTACCACAACTGATAACATAAGTAACATTTGTTTACTCTGTCTACTATTACCTCCCCTTTTAATGCCATTTTAGCAATGTCTTGCAATAGAACATTGTTCATTTCCTCTTTTTGCCCTGGTGGCCTATATATCACTCCAGTACGAAGAATAACACTCTGGGTTTCTATGGTTACCCAAAGTGCCTCAGTTTTTTCTCCAATACACCCTATTAAAGTAGAATTTAACCCTTCCTTAAAATACATTAATAATCCTCCCCCAATTTTTCCTACTCTATCCTTTCTAAATAAATTATAACCCGGTATAACTAGGTTCCAGTCATGATTTTCATTGCACCATGATTCTGTGATTCCCACAATATCTAGATTATCCCTTGCCATTATTGCGATTAATTCAGGGATTTTATTTCCCAAGCTCCTAGCATTTGCACACACTGCTCTGAGAGGTTGCATTATGAGTCTCCTACTTCTCAGTTTATTATTATTGTTAGATATGTTTATATTGCTTTTTATATTTTCTTTTCCATTTGTTGCTGTGGCTATATTATCTGTCATTATTAACTGGCCACACAACACTTTTTGGTTAGGGGAGCAGCTATTTTTATTATTTGTATCACTGCCCCCCTCTCCCAGTTTAAATGGTTTATAATAAAGTATTCAAACTGCTCACTTAGAATATTTGTCCCCACAGAAGATGGGTATAAGTTATCCTTTTAATACAAGTTCCTATTTTGCCAGGTGGAATGGCTATGTTCTATGAGCCCAAATCCTTCCTCATGACACCACTTCCTAAGCCACAGATTGAGATCATGAATGTGCCACATTCTACCGTTTTGAAATTGGTATACTGGCAGCACTTCAGAAAAAGTCAAAGTATTTGCCACCTGCTTAAGAGCAGTTACCAACTTTTTAAATTCATCTCTGACATCCACAACTCCAGCATTAGCTAAGTCATTTGTCCCAAGATGGATAATGACATCAACCTCCGTTTCCTTGCTCACTGCCTTTACAATATTTAAAACGCGCTTTTTTATCACGTGGAACTATTGCTCCAGACAAGCACTTCACCTGATTCCTATTTTCCCAGATGGATACCCCTAACAATAGAATCTCCCACAAGAAGTGCAGTCCTTCTCAGATGTTCCCTTTTCTCACCATCAGGTTCCCTCAACACCTCATGCACTACATTACCTGTTGACTTGCACTCCAGGCCTCCTAGTGCTGCATATGAGTTATGCAAGGGCAGAGGCTGTGCAATGTGTCCTTGGACAACTGGAAGCTTCTTGCAAGCATTCCTCACCATAGTCCACCCAGTACGCTTCCTGGGAACTCTCTGAGGCAATGGTGGCATCAAAGATGCAGACATCCTGGACTCATACCCACCAACATTTTTTTATGGAAAATAGGTACACCTGGGGGGGCTGTCTGTGAAGGGGTGTGGCTTGTCCCATGGAGGGGTATGGCTCTAATCTGCTCTCATTTGCATGTATAATGAGGTGTAAAAGCTCATTTTACACCTTATCATATGATTTAAGAACTCACAGGAGAGGGTCTTGTCATTATAGCAGAGCTGTAGGAGTCTATCTCCACATCATTGCTATAGTCATCAGATGCTGCAGGACTGGAAGGTGAGTGTAGGGGAGAGGGAACTGCTGGGTCAGAATCCGGTACAAGAGCCCTTTTAGCCGGTACAGACCATTAAAAAAAGGTACTGTGCCTGCTAAATAGGTACAGTTGGAGGGTATGTGAACTGTCACCTTTTTATCCATTATTACTGTATTTGGAGGGAGAAAAAAAATATAAGATTGTCGATGTCAATAATGTCAAATTTTCTGAGCATCACCAAATATCAGAGAAAAATATTGTAATATTAAAGTATAAATTGAATAAAACAGTAAAACTTAAGCTGTCATTTTTTTTAACCTTAGTTGCTTTCCTTATACTGACAAGAACATGTATGCGAACAACTGGTAAGCAGAAGCATGGATGTGTTCAGTATAAAGCATGCTATGATGATGCTTGTTTACACTTTAAGAAAGCTCAGTAGCTTTCTGTACTGTCAGTCAGGGAAGACTTTGCAGCATATGTCTGAGTAATTTATGCTGACTGGTACAAGTCAGCAGGCTGTCTGCTGCATCCTACAATAGCTGCAGTCTTTGGATGAAGATGAATGAATATGTGTAGTGACTTTGGAGATATTAATCTCAGAGAAGGAAGCAATTGATTGAAAATCCACAGATCTTTTGCCATTCAAACTTTAGGCTGATTCGGTTAAGCATTTTAAACAGTGTTTGCATTTTTACACAGTTTATAGATGCATAGAATTTAGGAACTGCTTATAAACAGATGCACACCTTATTATAAGATTAAACAATCATAGACTGCTGTGTGGAAAACAACTATAGTGTCATATAGTGAATCCAGAGGTATGATCACCAGCAGATATAAAATAGCAGATCCACACATCCATATAAGTGCATGGGAGCAGGACCGCAATCAATGGGGGTGGGGGTGGGGTGGCCGGGACTAGTGTCCTGGACCTTGAAAGAGAGAGGGACCCACACCTGTCTCCTACTATTAGTGCTGGTAAGTTTGTGATATACTCACCCGTTTCTGCTACTGCTGATGCCTGCACCAGGCTGCACAACAGAAGACAACCAGGCCATTTCCTGCTACTGCTGATGCCTACATGAGGCTGCACAACAGAAGACAACCAGGCCGTTTCCTGCTACTGCTAATGCCTACACCAGGCTACACAACAGAAAAGACAACCAGGCCGTTTCTTGCTACTGCTGATGCCTGCACCAGGCTGCGCAACAGAAGACAACTAGGCCATTTCCTGCTCCTGTGATGCCTGCACCAGGCTGCACAACAGAAAACAACTAGGCCGTTTCCTGCTACTGCTGATGCCTGCACCAGGCCGCACAACAGAAGACAACTAGGCCATTTCCTGCTCCTGTGATGCCTGCACCAGGCTGCACAATAGAAGACAACTAGGCCGTTTCCTGCTACTGCTGATGCCTGCACCAGGCTGCACAACAGAAGACAACTAGGCCGTTTCCTGCTACTGCTGATGCCTGCACCAGGCTGCACAACAGAAGACAACTAGGCCGTTTCCTGCTACTGCTGATGCCTGCACCAGGCTGCACAACAGAAGACAACTAGGCCGTTTCCTGCTACTGCTGATGCCTGCACCAGGCTGCACAACAGAAGACAACTAGGCCGTTTCCTGCTACTGCTGATGCCTACACCAGGCTGCACAACAGAAGACAACCAGGCCATTTCCTGCTACTGCTGATGCCTACACCATGCTGCACAACAGTAGACAACCAAGCAGTTTCTTGCTACTGCTGATGCCTGCACCAGGCTGCACAACAGAAGACAACCAGGCCATTTCCTGCTACTGCTGATGCCTACACCATGCTGCACAACAGTAGACAACCAAGCAGTTTCTTGCTACTGCTGATGCCTGCACCAGGCTGCACAACAGAAGACAACCAGGCCATTTCCTGCTACTGCTGATGCCTACACCATGCTGCACAACAGTAGACAACCAAGCAGTTTCTTGCTACTGCTGATGCCTGCACCAGGCTGCGCAACAGAATACAACTAGGCCATTTCCTGCTCCTGTGATGCCTGCACCAGGCTGCACAACAGAAGACAACCAGGCCATTTCCTGCTACTGCTGATGCCTACACCATGCTGCACAACAGTAGACAACCAAGCAGTTTCTTGCTACTGCTGATGCCTGCACCAGGCTGCGCAACAGAATACAACTAGGCCATTTCCTGCTCCTGTGATGCCTGCACCAGGCTGCACAACAGAAGACAACCAGGCCATTTCCTGCTACTGCTGATGCCTACACCATGCTGCACAACAGTAGACAACCAAGCAGTTTCTTGCTACTGCTGATGCCTGCACCAGGCTGCGCAACAGAATACAACTAGGCCATTTCCTGCTCCTGTGATGCCTGCACCAGGCTGCACAACAGAAGACAACCAGGCCATTTCCTGCTACTGCTGATGCCTACACCATGCTGCACAACAGTAGACAACCAAGCAGTTTCTTGCTACTGCTGATGCCTGCACCAGGCTGCGCAACAGAATACAACTAGGCCATTTCCTGCTCCTGTGATGCCTGCACCAGGCTGCACAACAGAAGACAACCAGGCCATTTCCTGCTACTGCTGATGCCTACACCATGCTGCACAACAGTAGACAACCAAGCAGTTTCTTGCTACTGCTGATGCCTGCACCAGGCTGCGCAACAGAATACAACTAGGCCATTTCCTGCTCCTGTGATGCCTGCACCAGGCTGCACAACAGAAGACAACCAGGCCATTTCCTGCTACTGCTGATGCCTACACCATGCTGCACAACAGTAGACAACCAAGCAGTTTCTTGCTACTGCTGATGCCTGCACCAGGCTGCGCAACAGAATACAACTAGGCCATTTCCTGCTCCTGTGATGCCTGCACCAGGCTGCACAACAGAAGACAACCAGGCCATTTCCTGCTACTGCTGATGCCTACACCATGCTGCACAACAGTAGACAACCAAGCAGTTTCTTGCTACTGCTGATGCCTGCACCAGGCTGCGCAACAGAATACAACTAGGCCATTTCCTGCTCCTGTGATGCCTGCACCAGGCTGCACAACAGAAGACAACCAGGCCATTTCCTGCTACTGCTGATGCCTACACCATGCTGCACAACAGTAGACAACCAAGCAGTTTCTTGCTACTGCTGATGCCTGCACCAGGCTGCGCAACAGAATACAACTAGGCCATTTCCTGCTCCTGTGATGCCTGCACCAGGCTGCACAACAGAAGACAACCAGGCCATTTCCTGCTACTGCTGATGCCTACACCATGCTGCACAACAGTAGACAACCAAGCAGTTTCTTGCTACTGCTGATGCCTGCACCAGGCTGCGCAACAGAATACAACTAGGCCATTTCCTGCTCCTGTGATGCCTGCACCAGGCTGCACAACAGAAGACAACCAGGCCATTTCCTGCTACTGCTGATGCCTACACCATGCTGCACAACAGTAGACAACCAAGCAGTTTCTTGCTACTGCTGATGCCTGCACCAGGCTGCGCAACAGAATACAACTAGGCCATTTCCTGCTCCTGTGATGCCTGCACCAGGCTGCACAACAGAAGACAACCAGGCCATTTCCTGCTACTGCTGATGCCTACACCATGCTGCACAACAGTAGACAACCAAGCAGTTTCTTGCTACTGCTGATGCCTGCACCAGGCTGCGCAACAGAATACAACTAGGCCATTTCCTGCTCCTGTGATGCCTGCACCAGGCTGCACAACAGAAGACAACCAGGCCATTTCCTGCTACTGCTGATGCCTACACCATGCTGCACAACAGTAGACAACCAAGCAGTTTCTTGCTACTGCTGATGCCTGCACCAGGCTGCGCAACAGAATACAACTAGGCCATTTCCTGCTCCTGTGATGCCTGCACCAGGCTGCACAACAGAAGACAACCAGGCCATTTCCTGCTACTGCTGATGCCTACACCATGCTGCACAACAGTAGACAACCAAGCAGTTTCTTGCTACTGCTGATGCCTGCACCAGGCTGCGCAACAGAATACAACTAGGCCATTTCCTGCTCCTGTGATGCCTGCACCAGGCTGCACAACAGAAGACAACCAGGCCATTTCCTGCTACTGCTGATGCCTACACCATGCTGCACAACAGTAGACAACCAAGCAGTTTCTTGCTACTGCTGATGCCTGCACCAGGCTGCGCAACAGAATACAACTAGGCCATTTCCTGCTCCTGTGATGCCTGCACCAGGCTGCACAACAGAAGACAACCAGGCCATTTCCTGCTACTGCTGATGCCTACACCATGCTGCACAACAGTAGACAACCAAGCAGTTTCTTGCTACTGCTGATGCCTGCACCAGGCTGCGCAACAGAATACAACTAGGCCATTTCCTGCTCCTGTGATGCCTGCACCAGGCTGCACAACAGAAGACAACCAGGCCATTTCCTGCTACTGCTGATGCCTACACCATGCTGCACAACAGTAGACAACCAAGCAGTTTCTTGCTACTGCTGATGCCTGCACCAGGCTGCGCAACAGAATACAACTAGGCCATTTCCTGCTCCTGTGATGCCTGCACCAGGCTGCACAACAGAAGACAACCAGGCCATTTCCTGCTACTGCTGATGCCTACACCATGCTGCACAACAGTAGACAACCAAGCAGTTTCTTGCTACTGCTGATGCCTGCACCAGGCTGCGCAACAGAATACAACTAGGCCATTTCCTGCTCCTGTGATGCCTGCACCAGGCTGCACAACAGAAGACAACCAGGCCATTTCCTGCTACTGCTGATGCCTACACCATGCTGCACAACAGTAGACAACCAAGCAGTTTCTTGCTACTGCTGATGCCTGCACCAGGCTGCGCAACAGAATACAACTAGGCCATTTCCTGCTCCTGTGATGCCTGCACCAGGCTGCACAACAGAAGACAACCAGGCCATTTCCTGCTACTGCTGATGCCTACACCATGCTGCACAACAGTAGACAACCAAGCAGTTTCTTGCTACTGCTGATGCCTGCACCAGGCTGCGCAACAGAATACAACTAGGCCATTTCCTGCTCCTGTGATGCCTGCACCAGGCTGCACAACAGAAGACAACCAGGCCATTTCCTGCTACTGCTGATGCCTACACCATGCTGCACAACAGTAGACAACCAAGCAGTTTCTTGCTACTGCTGATGCCTGCACCAGGCTGCGCAACAGAATACAACTAGGCCATTTCCTGCTCCTGTGATGCCTGCACCAGGCTGCACAACAGAAGACAACCAGGCCATTTCCTGCTACTGCTGATGCCTACACCATGCTGCACAACAGTAGACAACCAAGCAGTTTCTTGCTACTGCTGATGCCTGCACCAGGCTGCGCAACAGAATACAACTAGGCCATTTCCTGCTCCTGTGATGCCTGCACCAGGCTGCACAACAGAAGACAACCAGGCCATTTCCTGCTACTGCTGATGCAAATTAAGGACATATGTGCAATACATTCGGGGTTGTCCATCCTGGGGCCTACCACACCATACAGACTACAGTATATATTAGTGACCGCCATACTACTCAATGTGAGTGGAAAATACAAAAGACATTCTTGTAAACAAAATACTAAAGAAGAGTAGACTGTAAATATCTACCAATGTATCCAGGGACACTTCCTAACAGGAACCTTTGTAAACATTGCACTATGTTTGAGCAGAATATGTATGTGCTGACACAGTGTTATATAATGTTTGTATAGAGTGCCAGACCTCTCTTGTTCCTTGTAGTTACACAGTGGTCACTTTGGTCCTTGGCTGCACCTCTCTATTTATACATACACTTGCACACATTTCATATATTTGAATTGAAGCACAGTCTTGTGTGTTTTTTTTTAATTTTGATGACGTTTGTTTTCAAGGTTAAACTATATATATAGTTTATCTTAATTCTATAAATTTTTGACACTGTGCTACACTGAAGACTGATAGTTGGAGTGTATAGGATTGGATTATAGAGAAAATACAATATGAATTGAAGGATAGGAAAATGGTGACAGGCAGTCTTTCAAAGATTGGATGAGTTGTACGATGACAGGATCTTTTCAGCAGATCATTTCAGCAGGTCAGAAATATGCTATAAATTTGGACAAATGTGTGTCGCGGATTGGCTGCTGTATCTGCAATCTTGATTTGCTGTAGGATTGTGTAAACAATCTGGTCTGGAGTGTGCTCTAAAGAGGACTGGACCAGTCACACTCTATCTGACTTTTAATTGCGGTGTAATCTTTGCATTATTGTGCTACAGGATCCTGTGATTCTATAAATCCCATTTATGCTGTAGGCAAAAGAAGATTTAGGGCCGGATTTACTAAGCTGCGGGTTTGGAAAAGTTGAGATGTTGCCAATAGCAACCAATCAGCTTCTAGCTCTTACTTTCCTATTACCAACTATAGAATGTCAGCTAGAATCTGATTGGTTGCTATGGTCAACATATAGTCTCCATTTTAAAAAAACCCGCAGCTTTCTAAATCTGGCTCTTACAGTATTTCATGCTCTTTTCTTAGTGAACACCCATGCTCTCATTGCTATATAGGCACAGGTTTTATTCTGTTGAATTCAATTTATCATTGCTGGAGCAACATCTGCTCCCCTCTTGTTTTGCATTGATGGGAATTCTATAAATATATGAAATTATAGTTTATGTATTTAGCACATGTGTGTGGCTGCCATCTGGGTTATTTATTACACATCCTGTAAAACTTGTTTTGTTGCTGAATTATTTTATGCAAAGGAGAAAAAAAAAGGAAAAACTTTAATTATTTGAAATAAAACAAAACTTCAGCCTCAAGAGTGATACACAGTATGGGGCTGATCCAGCAAAAAAAGCCGATCTGCGCATGCGCCGGGCAGATGTTGCCTGGCAGAGCTACGGAAAGCAGCAGCATCGTAGTAACGCTGGAGGGGGCGTTCCCCTCTGTTACTACGCTGCAGTTAATGCAGGTAGGTGGGGGAGGGAGGGTAGTGAGGCTGGGAGGGTGGCGTTAGCGTTGCAACGCCGCCGTCCCAGCGTATTAACACTCACTTACGCCGGTTGAAGTTAAAGTAGCCTTCAGCCAGCGTAAGCGAGTGTTAATACGCTGGGGCAAGGGGGAGTGTCGGGGGAGTGCTGTGATGGTACACTGAACGTAGCTCTGGATAAGGCCCTATGCGTGTACGAGGTTAAGGAGATGTATCTACAATGGTTTTCTGGAACGTTTCACATTACCAATTATATTTTTGTTCATTAGGGGAATGGAATAGAAGCATTTCACTGAGTGGTTCACAAATTGCTGTATAGCACAGTTCATGTACTGTTAAAGAGTTGTGGTTTAGAGAGTGATTTTGCAAGAAGGCTGTGATAGTTTTACATATAGGAATCCATTGGAAACTAGAGCTACTGTGTGAATATTTACATTAAACCCTTTCAAATAAATAGAACAGGAAATATATGTAATGCAGCACTCAGCAAAAAATAGGTGTCAGTAAAAGCAAAGAATGTCATCGTAGGAAGAAGTTCCCTGGAAAGATATATATATATATATATATAGTGTCTGCTTATTATGCGCTGTTATTGGAAAATAACAACAAACCATGTCAGTTGGATCAACGGTTAATTAAAATTGCATGATGTCTGGAAAATGTTGTGTGCCAGGAGCAATATGTGTAATTCATATTTTAGGTCCCAATATACCTGTCACTAGTGCTCAAGCTGTCCTTACAGCAAATTGGCTGAAATAATTGTTTTCCTGTGTGACGGGTACCTGAGGACACATTTCTGATTCTTGATGTCTGAATAGCAAATGCTGAAGAGGATTGGTCGTTAGATTGCCGGTCAGAATACAGCAGGTATGGGCACTGTAGCTTGAAGTCTGCGGAGCATGTTGGTAGTATTAAGCTGAAAAGAGGCTTCAACATAGGATTGGCTTAATTTAAATTGATTTGTATTGGGCAATAGTTGGATGCTATTAAAATGAGCAACTAGTCAGGTTTTCAGACATTACCAATAGAGATGGCCAAACACTAGAGCAATTATTGGCCCAGTTGTACAGTTATGGTGAATTGGGCCAAAAATTGCTCTGGCATGTGGGAGATTTTTTTTTAAAAAAAGGCTATAAAATCCTCCAAAAAATGTCAGTATCTGATTATCGTCGGATTTCTGATTGGTAGTCGAACCCTAGCTATGATAGCTACACCACACACTGATGGGCTACAGCACTGTGTCTGGGGCAGAGTGGGGTCAGTGAGGCATCAGTGGTAGCAGCGGAGGAGACTGGTTTCCCTGTTTCCACTGCTGCTTGTCTTCCCTCTGGTGTCAATGCACACTGAATAGGAAGCTCCTGCAATTATTGACATGCAGCCAATCAGCTGCAAGGGCCTTCTGTCAATCACAGCAGCTCCTTCCTCTTCAGCAAGATTATCGCTCCCAGGCTTTGCAGTGTGTGGTGCCGACATTGGGACATTTCCCTAGGGGAAAATTGGACCGTTTATCGTCCATCAGATGCTGGCAGCGATAATCAATGTAGTGTGTGGCCAAGAGTAAATTGTCAATTCTCTTGCCAGTTTTATAACAGAAAAACAATAAAAAAAAAATTCAAGGTCATAGATCATTAATGTCATAGCTCATTGTGCACCTCATTCTCCATATATAGGTATTTTCATAAGCAGAAGCTACAGAGCTACACTGCTCCCTGAGCCATGTATGAATTAAATAAATATTGTCCATATAATAGTTATCATAGAATGCAAGTGATCAAACAACTGAACATGTATTTATTTATCTGCACTGGAATAGCACAAGACTTTTTTCTGTAACAACCTCATCTTCCATCCTAGCCGGCTGTTTATACCAGGAACACAGGCTTATTTATCACCAGCGAAAAGGTGTTGTCCGCTACAGAAGTGAGTTTTCCCTTACTCTTATTCATCATGCACCATATCTTGGATTTTATGATTAATTCCTGTATCGAATAAGAATTGAACTTTTTAGCCTATACCTTAGGGTAAAGTCATTTTTTCAGCAGAAAGTTTCCAATAATAGCACCAAGGTTTGAGCATTCACACTTTCTTCTCCTATTTCCATGGAGCTAGTTAAACTCATAACCTCAGCTGCTGAAATAGATGTGCTTGGTATAAAAATTACCTCTTTCTCTATGTATTTATCATTACCTGTCTTCAGTGGGAGTCAACATAGCTAAGTATGTTGATCGGCAATACTTACCCATTCATTCTTTGAAACGCAGCCAACTGCAGACCCGCTGCACCACCGCAGGTGAGTAGGAATCTATAGGGAGTTTTAGGGTTAGAGTACAGTGAGTGGAGTCTTAGGGTTAGGCTGCAAGGAAGGGAGTCTCAGGGTAAGGCTGCGGGGAGGGGAGGCTTAGGATTAGACTGTGGGGAGCAGAGGGTTAGGGTAAGAATTAGGGTAAGGGTTAGGTAAGGGGTTAGATTCATGCTCACCATTCAGCACAACGTCTTCTTCTTTATTACATCGATCGATTGTTTTTCCTCCTCCTGCAAGACAGAAGAAATCGATTTCCCAGCCAGTTCGGAACTGGCTGGGAGAGAACGGCCCTTCTGAAAAAGGGCCGATCTCAACAGCGACCCACACCCACCAGTCTTTACAAGTCATGAATTTAGGTAATGCACAATAAGCCTTCATTAGCCGTGTAACAATTACTATGTGTAGCAGATAGGGTTTGAGAATTGTGGTCTGGCATATTAGGGTCTGTTTGTTAGTTTAAGGTTTTATTGCCCTTTGTAGTGGGAAGGAGGCATTGGAGCTTGTTAGCAATCAGGATCTACCCATGTGTGTATTACCTATATATTAGCTTAGTGTAGGCAGGTAAAGCCATTTGGCTGCTTTTTGTGTGTAGAGTTTAAATGTGTTTAGAATTAGAGAGAGTTACGCCAGAATTAAACAGGAGGAAAACGAGAGGGAAAACCCATATTACCAATCTCTGCTTCTAAAGGACTCTACACCTATAAAAAAAAAAAAACCTGCTTATACTGAATGCTCCCTCCAGATCTCCCTGCATGCACATTACAACAAGATGAGACTCTGCTTGATGCTTTTAGAGACTGCTTTTTTTGTTCAACAAAATGCATAATTTCTTTGCCAATATCATTTACAACCATGCTTTATAATAATGGGCTGGATCCAGACTTAAGTAAGTGCTTGAAATTAGTTACTCCTGGGCTAAACCATGTTGATTGCAGTGGGAGTCAAGTTAATTGTATTCTTTGTATCACGGCCTGAGGACTGGGGGAACCACTGGTGGGCTGGTCAGGGGGCGGAGTCGGGGTCTCGAAGACGAAGCAGGGTGCTCTTAGGTAGTGTTTGTGCATAGAAGGTGTCAGTGATGTACACTTGGGCTAGACAGCAGGACCACGGACTGGACTCAGGCAGGTAAACGGGTCTGGAGTCAGGCAGGAGTACAGGACCGGATTGCAGACTGGAGTTCAGGACTGGAGTACAGGACTGGATTGCAGGGCTGGAATGCAGGGCTGGATTGCAGGGCTGGTTTGCAGGGCTGGAATGCAGCCTAGGATTGCAGTCTGGATTGCAAACTTGAACTGCAGACTTGGATTGCAGACTTGGATTGCAGACTTGGATTGCAGACTTGGATTGCAGACCTGGATTGCAGGCTTGAATAGCAGCCTAGGATTGCAGGCTTGAATAGCAGACTTGGATTGCAGACTTGGATTGCAAGCTTGAATTGCAGGCATGGATTGCAGGCTTGGATTGCAAACTTGAATTGCAGA
>WWET01004944.1:53945-68158 GCA_011038615.1 Limnodynastes dumerilii
TTTTTTAGGTATTGTATTTATGATTAATACTATAGAATGGACTCTCTCGCCAATTTAGGAATTTCCTCTTTTTCTCCCTTCAAATGCAACCCCCCCATGTTGGCCACACCTACAGTACTGTACCGGGGCGCTGCAACATACCCGTGCTCCGGGCACCATGGCAGCTAGCTACCTCTGCACATACCGCAGTCTGGATTTGCAATAATCCGTGTTAACCTCTACAATGAAGGCTTATGTACAGAATCTGCTGTTAATGCTGGATTAGGCCCAAAATTATTTTTTATGTTACTCTGCTACCCACAGCTCATAAGTAGCTAGAATAGCTTTAGAGCTTTTAGCACTAGGTTTGGTTGTGCCCAGGAGGGGTGACCAACCCTGGTACCAACTGGCCTGTGGCTGTTGGACATTGTGGTGGGGTGACCCCACACTGCAGGTAGCCCCCTCTATGGTTTCAGCAGCCCAGGCTGGTAAAGCCTACTGCTAGTAGCAAAAAAAATCAGTTTGACTGCTTGTGCCTCAAATTTTTCCAATACCAGCATCCAGGTTTTACAGTGCTAGTACTGGTCTACAATAGCAGGAAACCACACACAGGTTTTACAGTGCTAGTACTGGTCTACAATAGCAGGAAACCACACACAGGTTTTACAGTGCTAGTACTGGTCTACAATAGCAGGAAACCACAAACAGGTTTTTTTGTAATAGTACTGGTCTACAATAGCAGGAAACCACACACAGGTTTTTTTGTCATATTTTTTTTTTTTTACATAAACTTTGCAGCATATTGACATTGTGGGTAGAACGCCAACCAAGTGCACAAACTTAATTTTTTTTTTTTTTTTCGTTTTGTCGGGCATTGAATCTCCTGTCTGCTGCCTGACGTACATGACATTATTTCCCAACGCAACCAATATCTAATTCTTGTCTGTGCATACACATTGTACAATTGTTGGCTGCTCACTCAATGCATATTTTGTGTTTCATCAGTTCTATGGAATTACAACAAAAGTAATTGCAGGTTGAATTTGGTTGTTGTTGTTTAATATATTAATAACTAATGTGACTGGATTTTTGTTTTAAACCAAGTTTCATTCACACCATTATGATGTTGTATTTTAATCCTTTATTTTTAATATTTTAATCTTTCTGTAACTCTTAAATGTCAGAAAAACACAGAAAAAGAAAAAAGAAATACTATGCAGTACAAGTTTCAGAAGGGCATGTAATATTGATTAAACTAAAGTTATCTGAAAGTAGACAACCCCTTTAGCCTAATTTTTACAGATACTGACACAAGCTATTATGGTAACAAATCAAATCAATAGTCTGTAAGTGCTTTAAATTGATTTCTGCAATGTCTGTGCATAGCATGCTACTTATTGCATAAAGTAATAACTTAATTTAACTACATTAATATAAGAAACAATTATCATTCTAAAGCACTTCTGTTATAAATCCTTTTTCTCTTTTTAAATAGAAATGATAAAATCTTCTAACAAACAATGGAAAATACATTAAGTTGAATAACTTAATAATATTCAGGTATTTTATAAGAAGTATTGATTTTAGAAAACAAGAACACCCATGTTTTTTGTAAACCATATTTACGATAGCTGAAACATATTTACAACAGTTGTCAAACCTTAAATTTTTTTTTATTATTTTCATAATGCTTTCATGTAGGTGCATCATTTATTACTGTATTATAATGATTATTCATTGATGTTCTTAATCTACATTGTAGAAATTGTATTAAAAATAAGTCTGAAAATTTACAATTGTCCTCATTGTTGTATACAAGAAATGTGATAAACACACTTAATTTTACAGGGAAATATTTCTTGGACATCGTAATTTATATTAAGATTGGCAAGAGGCAGCAGGTTGGCACAGCTGACTTAAATGTGGCTCCAAGGATTACATTAAAACAGTACATGGGTCATGGGCAGAGGCTTCCATCCAGAGGTGTAGCATGGATTACTGACACCCGGAGCAAGTGAATGCTATGGCGCCCCCCAACTCCTGTCCTTCCATAGTGTAGCGTGCCAGGGAGCGGGATAAGCATGTTCCCTGATATTTTGGTGGCTATAAGGAAGTGTTATTTTAACATGAATGGATATTGATTGTTGGGTTCTTCTATTCGTGCCTCACATTGATTCTTACCACACTGATAGTCTGTGGAGAAAATGAAGATAGCCGCCATTACACATCTCCCTCCTCCCCACATTACATATTTCCCTCCCTCTGTTACATCAGCCTTTTGGTCTCTCCCCCCCTAATGACATACCTGCCTTCTTTTGCCCCCTCTCCAATACACTTCCCCCTCCCTGCACCCCCTCAATACATATGGTCTTTCCCTGTTCACCTAACATTTACACATCTCCCTCCTTGTCCAACTGACATTACACCTCTATGGTCATGCCACACTATATAAAGCAGATATGGGGTATATTATGGGTCTGGGAATGACACATACTATAATTTGTGGTTTATATTAGGGTTTGGGAATGGCATATATAGTATATAGGGCTCTATCTACAAAATTTGTTTTCCTTCGGGGATCGATGCTGCCCCAGGCTCGCTTGTGCTCGTGGCGAGCATGGCAGCTTCCCCTTTAAAATTTACTATTGCTCACCTCTCCACCGGACGCGTCTTCCGCTGGACAGGTGAGTTTTATCTTTTTTTCACCTTTTTTAATGTTTTTATTGTTTTCCTTTAGTTTTTTTGTTTAAAAAAAACCACAATTTTTTTTTTTACTTTTTTTTTTTGAATGACCGCATTTTCCTTTTATTTTTTTTGAATGACCGCATTCTCCTTTATGCCAGCAGTCTCCCCATACATGCCCCCAAAGTGGGGAATATGGGGAGATCGCTGGGATAAAGTCACTAACGCCATCCTGAGATGGTGTTATTTTTACCTTTGGTGCCAAATGATAATTTTGCCACCGAGGGATAGTAAATTGCAATGTAGTGCTGGCACCCGTTAAGCTCAACGGGCCAGCAAAGACTTAGGAAGTGTCTATGCATCGCCATGGACACAGCAGATTTTCATGGCGATTGCAGCTTAGTAAATTGTACAAAGTTCATTTTCAGGTGATAATGAACGTTTTAGTGTTAAAACAGGCATTATCACCTGAAAATGAAGTTAGTAAATAGAGCCCATGGTGTGCTATTCCAAGACCCCTAATATACCCCACATATAATATTACATGTGTCATTCAGAGACCCACTATATTCCCCACTTGTACATGATATAGTTTTCCATTCCAGACCTCTAATATTACCCTAGATGTAATACTAGCATATTAGGTATCTGCAGCACCCCTTTGGTCTGCCAGCACCTGGGGCACAAACTCTACTGGCTCCAATCTTGACAGCTTCACTTTTCAAATTATTTCCTTCATGCTGGTCCGTGAAGGATTTGCCAGTCCTGTTCTGAAAAGTGCATAGGCTGTGGAGGATAATGTCAATAGTGAGATTGGATACCATTAGTTCCCCAGAACTTTATATAATGTAAATAATAATAATAATAACAATAATAATAACAATAACAATAATAATAACATTACATTATGACAATAACAAGTAACAATAGGAGGATTAAGTGTGTTTCTTCAGGAATGACTTATTTATACGATACACCTGCATTGAAGAGACGTTCTGAAAGTACATGAAGTCATAACACAGACTGCTGGTGAACTGGCTTTATTCTAAAATTCACAGAACTTTAACAACCGTTCTGTAAGGTTACTTTATTCATTGTATATAGAAATAGTCAGCCAAAAGCCAAATTAGGGGGAAAATTAGCTTTTAACTTAATAATCCCAATAAAAAAAACTAATAATAATAATAACAATAATAATAATAATTTGGTGTTGTCTAACACTGACATTCCTTCTACTGCAATAAATTAGAATTCATGACAATGGACCAGATTCACAGATAAGAATGGAATAAATACGCACAGATTTGCAATATTACGGACTTAAGTGGCAAGAAAACTCCCATGACAAAATTAATGCTAAAGTATATTCAATAATATTTATTAAAACACTAATCCTAAAAATTGAAAATAGCAGCAATGCAGTGAATACAACTCTGAATATAATGTTTAACCCCTATTAATAACAGCTGGTGATCAAGCAGACAATAGAAATATATAATGTGGGCTGATTGGACTTATCGTGCTATAGAGTGTCCGGTGTAAAAAAAAAGGACAGATGTCCATATAGAAGGTGACAACTCCCATGGCACTCCTATGGATTTAAACTGACCTCCGCGTCCATAGGGCTACCTTAACTCTCTGTGCGTATGTCTGTAATTAAGTTAATTAAGTATGTGCGTACTTACCAAACAGCCCTCCCCCACTTCCTAACTTCCTTCTTACGGAGGACTAGCACGCTCCCTTCTTACTTATCTCACTAAGAGTCCATGCATAAGGGATTCCTGTGCATGCGCAGTTTAACCGTTCCCAAAAATACGCACAGAGATTCAGTGTGAATTAGGTCCAATGATACCTTTGTACCCTTTGCCACTTCTATATTTATTTATTAACAGTTTTTTATGTAAAGCGATCATATTACATAGCGCTTTACAGAGAATATTTCACATTCACATCAGTCCCTGCCCCATTGGAGCTATATACTAAGTTCCCACACACACACAATAGGATTAATTTATTCAGCAGCCTATTAACCTTACTAGCGTGTTTTTGGAGTGTGGGAGGAAACCCACACAGACACAGGGAGAACATACAAAGGCCTAGTCCAGGAATCAAACTTATAACCTCAGCACTGTGAGACATAAGTGCTACTCACTGAGCCACCATGCTGCCTCTATACTCATAGTTTAATTCTCTTGGTTTCTTATCCTTAGAAGAATATATATGCAAGAAAACACAATGCACAAGTTGCAAATAATCTGGAAGCTAAAATGTTCCATTCATTAAGAGCGGGATTGCAATTGGCTGTCAGTAAAAAGTAGTCCCAGTGAATCCAAGCTATGAAAACTTACCAGCATTGGTAATAATGGGCCGTATTCACAGACCTGTTTTCATGTGAAGTTGCTTGCGTATTTTTAAGTACGTTCTCACTGCGCATGTGTAGTAACTTTACTTACGTAAGTTGCGTTGAATATATGCACATAAGTGCTTTAGGCACGGACATGTGAATCGCACTTGGGGACATACGTACGGAGGGGCGGGGTCAAAAAACGTACCAGAAAAGTTGCGTGAAAGAGGGAGGGAAAGCATTTAAATTAGTCTTTGAGGGTGGGGTTACATAGAATCGCATGCACGGCATACATATACGCACGTAAGTACACACGTAAAGTTAGAGGTGCTCTATGAAGGCGTAAGTCTACGATTGCACAGCCGTGAGAGGGGAGTGTCATGGGTGTTGGTGGGTGTGGCCTTGCTACGTGCGTGCGTATAATTGCGTACTTTAAAAAAACGGATCTGTGAATACAGCTCTATATGTAGATCTTCTATGATTTATTTTCAGGAAAATGGGATCTTGTGGTATAATTGGCAAACGTTTTACATAAATATTCATTTTGCGCTACATTCACATTTGAGAGGATTGAAAAGAGTGAAAAGGAGTGAAAAGGAATAGCTTTCTGTAATAGCATGGGGATTTTGAAAACAGTAGGGCAAGTAGGTAAGAAGGTTGGAGCAGCCCTAGCCAATTTATTTATTTATTAACAGGTTTTTATATAGCACCAACAGATTACGTAGCACTTTGCAATTTTACTCATTCAAGTGGGTTTTGTTATTATGCAGGCAATGTATTTGCTGAGTATGACTTATGTTGATTAGAGGAACTTTACAAGAGTGACAGAATGTGATGAGATTTCAGCATTGACAGAAAGTGGTTGTTGTGAAATGGAAAACTATTACCCCAAAACCTGATCGTGTTGTATAAAAAATAGTGAAATTCCAGACAATTGAAATGAAAAAAATATAAATAAAAAAAAATAGCAAACTATGTGGTTAGCAAAGGTAAAGCAATAAAGAACAACAATTAAATGGTTAAAAGTGCATTATCTACAGATGGCAACAAATTCTGTCAGCATTAAAAGGCAATTGTATGTGTAATTATAAACTCTAGCTGCATAATACTCCTTGTGCCTATTCGCACTAATTAAAATGTTCTTTATCATGCATTCCCATACCTGGAAGAAGAGATGACAACAATTACACCTGTGAAAATGGATGTTATTACAGCAAGGAATATTTAAATATTCTGTACCCCAATTAATTCTAGAACCTCACAGGGTCAGAGAGACACTCTGCTGTAGAATATTTGAAATGAAATGCTCAGCACAACAGACTGATTTAGAGATATTTGTAGATCTTTACTTCGTACAACAGAAATAGTTTAATATGTGGCATTCACACGCTCAGCATAGTATTAAGAATACATTATATTAAATTGTGTATGAATAAAATATGAATGTTTATCCGCATGGGAAACACTGAACAAACATTTGAAATCATTCTTAATAAAATGGGGAACAGTCATGAAATAGTATAATGATGTCCTAGTTCCCTTTGTGAAGTATTCTCTTTGGCCATCCCACAACGTATTCGGTTACATTTGTCGCTGTGAAAATCACAGCTAATTGTCGGCTGTCTCTATTTAAAAAAAGTGTTCATTTAGAAAACTATTTAATGAATGGGAAAGTATTTTGAAAGATATTTTTAGCAACTTACCCATTCATTATGGCGACCAGACCCGACAAATGAGACCAGAAATGCGGCAGTTCCTGCACCCGGACTGGAAAGAGTAGTAACAGCCTAAAGGGGTACTTTTAGGGCTAGATAACATTAGGGTATACAGCATAGAAGGGGACACTTAGGGTTAGGTTGCAGCTAGGGGATAGATCGGAGCAGGGAAGACTTAGGGTTAGGCTGCGGGAGGGGATGGATCGGAGAAGGGGAAAGTTACAGTTAGACTGCGAGGAAGGGAAGCTTAGGATCAGACAGTGGGGAGGGGATGGAAAGTAGAAGGGAAAGGTTAGGGTCAGGCTTTGGAGAAGGGAGGGTTGGGGTAATGGAAGGGGAGGGTTAGGGTGAGGAATAGGATAAGTGTTGGAGTTGGGGAAACACTCACCCATCGGCACTGCAGATTCATCCTGGGTCTTTTCACTTGTCTCCATTGGAAAAGAGAAACTGAGTTTGAGTCCCCTGTCGCAAGAATGTTGTCCAAAACGGCCCTGCCGCTCAAAGCGACAAACCAAACCAAGCGTTTTTCTTTAGCAAACAGACCACATGGTTTTAGCTACATAATTTTAGGGCTGCACTTTTGCCTCACAGATCTGAAGTCATGAGGTGTAATCCTGGACCTTAACTGTGTGGAGTTTGTATGATCTCACCATGTCCAGATCCTCCAACATGACCCCCTCCTGTCGGTACAAAATACTCGGCTCCTGCTCATCCTTCCTAATCTCTGATTGCAGTCACCTGTGTTATACTAGTTATTTGAATAGAAAGGTGTGTAACACAGGTGACTGCAATCAGAGATTAGGAAGGAAGAGCAGGAGCAGAGTATTTTGTACCGAATGGAGGGGGTCATGTTGGAGAGTCTGCGTGTCTGCGTGAGTTTCCATCAGAATAAATGGTGATGAATGATGATGATTTAGTCTTGCCTTCATTTTCAAAAGGAGACTTTATTGTTAAATTGATTTCATTTAATAAAGAAGCACAAAGGGTAATCAAATAATGAAAGAAAATGAAAAAGAGAAATTCTTCACCTTTACCCAAAATATTAAGTAACAGATATATATATATATATATTGTCTTATATTGACTGATAAAGCCTATGCACAGGTGAATAATATGTTAAAGCAGCTGTTCTGTGTGACATTTGGCTGTATAAATATTAAACAGAATTATTGCAGTGTGTACTTTATTTGAACATTACAATCGGGCCACAGGTGTTTTTGCAGGCATTAAGCCAAATACAAAGATATTCAATCTAATGCTTCTGGGAGATTACAGTCTTCATAGCTTTATATCAGATGATTTACATAATTTTAAATTTAGCATGTAATTAAAAAAGTTGTAAATTGCATTTTTATGATTCTAAAAATTGTTCTAGAAATCTGAATGCTGCTGGAGACTTTCAGTATACTCAGGAAGATACAGTACAAGGATAAGAAACGTGTGTATGTATTAGGCATCTGTATAAAAGTATACAAAGATATTCACTCGCTTGTCTAATTTATTTTCATCTGTAGGGAGAATGAAGGGCTAATAATAGATATAAATATATCTATATATCTATAACATTATATATATAATATCTGTAATATATAGATATAATGGGGCAGATCCAGAACTACGCATTTCCGCGAATTTACGTGTGGCGGAGACGTAAATTCGCAGATTTGTACGCACTGCGCATGCGCACCGCAGAAAATACGCACATTCACGTAGCGTATTTTCAAACGTATAGGTAATTCACATATTGCTAACGGAAATACTTACATGTGGGCGTGCCACATTTACGTTAGTGACCAATACGTGCGTTTTACGTGAAGTAGGCGGGGGGTGGTATTTAAAGTGTACAGTATGGGCGTGCTAAGCTGCGTATGTTCGCGTAGTCTGTACGCCCGTTAGCGGACGTATGCTGTTACGTTAGGCAAAGTTAAGGTAGGGTTTGGGTCGCGTAATTTCCGAAAATACGTCCGTGCAAGGGGTGTGCCGTGGGGGGTGTATTGACCTTACGTGTACGAAAATACGCACCGCTAAAATACGTACGCACACACGTAGTTCTGGATCTACCCCAATATCTATAATATTAAATCTATTATTGATCACAGATCTCTTCATTGCCATTCAATTTATGCACTAAATATGTTCACTAATTATTTATTCATTTTAAAATTAAACCCCAATTGTCCCTTATTATTAGGATTATCTTGCTCAATATTACATATAAGATTATATTGTGAACAGCAGTTTTTAGTATATTTTAAGTTTTTCTGACTTTTTCTATCTTCTTTTATTTGAATTGACTGAATAAAAGTTATATTTTAATATATTACACATACTAATGAGCGTGCCCATCTCCTGTTACACTACTGTTTCTTCTGTTTCTTTGTGTTATTCTACTAGTATTTTTGGAGCACCCACCATAAGATTTGGGATTTTAAGTCCCTAAATGATTTATAGGATTGGTTACAGTAGATATGTACCTGGCTTCTTTTAGTGTGGGAACTTCATCTTTTCTGGCCAGAATAAAGGGCTAACCTGAGACAATTGTAGTTGTATTTGGTGTATGTGTTTTGAATTATTTGCAGGTGTGTCTCCTGCGGCATAATGGAATAACTGCAGATTCTCCGCACTACAAAGAAACTGGTTATGTTTTAGGCCTGTCTAGTGCAACACAGCTGCATCAGCAATTGCTATGTACACGACTGTACTATCCATTTGCAACATAATTGCATGTGAAATCTGTGAAAGACAAAGCTGCATGTGCACTTGACTGTTGCTTGCTAATGAAACACATATTATACACTATAAAAACCATTTTCAAATATATTGTACAGCAGTATTAAACAATGTTCATGATTTGATTATAGACAGCCCATGTATAATTGTCCTATTGTGAAAGTTGGATGTGGTCTTCCTAACAACCACAATTGACTTGGGTACCATTTTTTACACAACTTGCAACTGAATCACACTCATATTAAATACATATACTTTTATGTTTGCGAATCATCATTTAAAACTTATTATACCTTTATTTATGTATTAATCAATAAAGATTTAGACATAACCAGTATTTTATTGTTATAATGGTATTTAAGAGTGATCAACATATTGCTTTTCATAACTTAGCAGCAGGTGCAATTATAATCAAGTACACATCAAGACTGAGAGATGTCCAATAGAAATCTTTCCTTTAATAGTGGCAGCTGAAGTGCCGCTCGCAATATAGTCTTTGGGGTATGCTGAGTACATCAACATACATGTTATTTTGCTGTCCAATCAAACGCATTTCTTGACCATCCAATGAGATATGTTGCCTGACAAGAGGTCTCATATTGTGATCATCCTATAATTAAAAATGTTGATCCTTCATCAGGTGAACAGCATGTAAAATGTACACTGAAATTGTAAATAAATATCCAGTTAGTAAGCCGATGAGATGAGTTGTTCTGTAGTAGTAGTATAAAATGTCTGTTATTATTACAGCTGTTCTAAAGTCATAAATCTGATTCATCACATGAAAACCCCTCAATACCACAGGAAGACCTTCCCCTGAAGAGAAGTTCCAAGAGAAGCCCCCTTCCCTACCCCATGAAGTACAGTCAACTCCAAGCATCCCTGATCTTCCATTTTACCCCATTCCTCCCCCTCACCAAAGTATTTACCCCCACCCTCCCATTCATCCATGGACTCTCTTACCTCTCCCATTCTTCCATGTTATTTTGACATAAAAGAGTTCCATTTTCTCACCCCTCTCCTCCTCCTATGATGATATTTTTTTTACTACCCTAAGAATCTCCCCAAGTGGAGTTGTACTCTGACAAGGAGCAACTGCCTGTGCAGGAAGGTATGTGACCGCCAATAAAATAACAGCAATATAAATGTAGTATGGTTTTGTGAAGTTGTGTGTAGAACAGTTTTCCATAATGAAATGTTACTGGACCGGATTCACACTTATGTGAAATAAGTACGCACGGATTCGCAAATATACGCGCCTAAGTTGCAAGGTAACACCCATGACACTTATGGATTTTAGCAGACTCCCGCCACCATAGAACAAACTTAACTCTCCGTGCGTATATTTGTGCTTAAGTTGCTTAGGTATGTGCATACTTTCCTATAAGATTATTTAAATGCCTCCGCCCACACACTTTCACTTAACTTCCTACGTACGGAAGACTGCCACGCCCCTTCGGACGTATCTCACTAAGCACGGATTTGAAGTTCATGCCTAATGTAATTACGTGCCGAAATCCTACGTAGCTTGTGTAAGAAAAAGTTACTATGCATGCACAGTTTATCCAATCCTAAAAATACACATGGAAAAAGTCCTAAGTGTGGATATAGTCCATTATGATTAGGCCACGTTTAAGGTAAAAAATGGCATGAGCCACAATGAATTGCTGCCATCAAATTAATATATTATATTGTTTTTATTAAAGGTAATCTATACAGAAGTATGTGAACCCTGGTGAAAATATATAAAAAGATTTAGATTGTATAATAAACGAACAATTGTTGACAATGTTAGTTTGATGATAAAGTACAAATGTATCAATCTCATCTGATATTATTCTTTTCCCAACAGTGAGAGCACTCTCTGCTGCCTGAGTTGCATACCTGCATATGCAGAATGATTCAGGAGAGCCAGGGGGGCTCTCCACTGAAGAAATTCAATGTGCAGCATTGTAAACAGCTTGTGTTAAAAGTTTACAATGAAAACAATTATTTTTAACTTGTGTCCAAGTTTATAATTGAATTTAAAGCAGCTTTTAAAAAAGTTATGATTACACAACCTTCTTTTTTCCTACTTATTAGAATGGCTGCCATTACTGGGCGGAAGGGGGACAATCAATTACATGTAACTGAACCAGTGGACTTTCTGGTGATCAACAGACAGCATTGCCAGCTTCTCAACAAAGCTTAGCTAGTCCCACTTGCATGCCAACTATGGGCCCAGAGCCTTTCTTTAATTCACCATTTGAAGTCCTGCAATTTGTAAGGTAAATAAGCAATTTGTAAACAGCATATTAAGACTTAATTCTTAACATGATTACAAGTTTAAATATATTTATTTTACAGTTAAGGAACTATTTACCTTTTTCTGACTTCATCGGATGTCCTGTCATCTCATATGCAAGATTTGCAATTCAATTTCAGCATGTCTGGTGCAGCTTGGAGACGAGTCAGCTAGGACCTAGTTTCTCACCATCCGTATCAAATTCTAGGCACTAATAAAGCTTATTTAGGGGAGCTGTGGACAAGGATTTATTTCTAATTAAACATACAATATGCATGGACATTCTACTATCAGACCTATGGTATGTGAATTCAAACGTATTGAGAGGATGACATATCTAGAGCATACTCCCACCTTTGTATCCATGCATAAACTCACTGAAGATGCATGTGTTTTCATCACTTTTATTTATTTATTTATTCATTTATTTATTTGGACTATATGGGCCAGATTTATTAATCTGTGCGAAAGGAAGTGGAGATGTTGCCCAGAGCAACCAAGCAGATTGTAGCTCTTACTTTCCTATTACATACTAAAAAATGTCAGCTAGCAATCTTTTATTTACTTTTGCTTATCATAAAACCTTCCTTCAGTTCTCTTGCACTTCCTGATATTCCCTCTCAGCTGGAGGCATTATCTCATATAGGAGTAGCTCATTGCTGTTACGGTACCGATGGGCCGAGGTAAGCAGGACTTGGTATGTCAGGACTTTCCGGTGACTAGCGGAGGCCGAGCAGGTTCTGGGCAAGACGGACGTGGCGACCAGGGCGCGGAGTCTAGCAGCAATCTGGTCTTCACTAGAGCCCCTAATGGTGGGGATAGCAAGATTACCCGTAGGTCGTGGTCCCTGGAGCAACGCCCGGGAGAGGAAGGAGGAGTTCAAGTAGGAAACAGGAAAGCCTGGAGAAGGTAAGAGTAAGTAGCAGGAAATAGACTGGGTTAGAAGAGACTGACCAGTGACAAACAACGAGGAAAGAATAACACAGACCATGGATGAGGAGGGGTTAACAAGACGGACAAGACTTATAGACAAACCAGGGCACACACGCACACACCAGCAGGACCCCGAAGGGTCTACAGAGACACGCACTCAGGAGAAGCTGGGAACAATGACAATAGGATTATACAATAAGGTGGGAGAAATGGGAATTGACACACTGAGAGAGGCAGGTCAGGAGCAAAGCAGGAGCAAACTGAGACACTCAAGAACGCAGAAATCAGCACAAGGCTAGAGAGAGAGGGAGGGGCAGGCACAGAGACTGAAACACATTCTATAACTGGCACCTGCCAGGAGACAGTGCAGAACTTAAATAGAGGCTGCTAGCCCCTGATAGGCTGGCAGTTGACCAGACTCCAACGGGGACGTCCCTCAGCATGGGGGAATGCATGTTACACAAAAGAGACGGGAGTGCGGTGGTGCTCCCATGTGGTCTGTGTTTACATGCCATGACTGGCATGTCGGAAGGAGTGGGGAGCGAGAAGAGGCATGCGGCGAGTGACAGCCGCTGACGAGAGGACTAGGAGGGGTGAGTAGCACAGCATGTAACAATTGCTCTGCTGGACTCACTTCTGAGTTATCTCATTTAAACCCCTCACTCACTGAACTCCCTTGTCAGAGCTACAGGTTTTCCATTGCCTGCTGAGCTCGCTTGTATGTTCTAGCTTCCTGGTTCCCATTAGTAAATCTTTCCTTAACTCCAGTCCCGGTTCTACTTATGTCTCTGCTTGTTACACTGTTTGTGTCTCTGGTTCCTGAACTCTTTGTGCTTGTGTCTCCGGTTGATACTCTGCTTGTGTCTCCCAGTTCCTGTCATCCTCATACTTCTGGTTGCTGCTCCGGTTCCAGCTATTCTTGTGCCCTTGCCTACAGTGTTAAGCCTCAGTAGCCACACCTTAACTACCTATTTGCACTACTCTTGTTCACCTCAGATGCCGTTTACAGTGTCAGCATCTTTGCTCTTGCCACTTGCTTTTGTCCACTTGCCTGCAGCCAACACCATCCCCACCATCAGGGGCTCTGGCCTGTGGCTAGATTCCACACCTCTGTTCCAGTGTGGTCCATTTTCCACGACCAGCAGTAAATTACATGCTGTAAGTATTCATAAAACGATTTTATTTTAGAACTTTTGCAACTATGAACCAGCACAGAAGTAAATCTCCACCTGTATATTTGCTGGAGGACAGATTCTTGATTTTTGTGAAACAGTAAAAGCCAAAAGAACTATTTGGAACATAAATTATTAAAAGTCTCTTACCCAATATATTTTACAATGTATGAAATATAATTTTCCATTTAGATTCTAGTAAATTAATTTTCACAGTGTTTATATTATTAGAAACTTTAATTAAGCGATAATGCTTCCCTCAATAGTAGCTGATTTAATTCATTTTTGTGCTATAACAAATTCCCTGAAAATAGGCAGTTTATATAAAATATTCATATGTCCATTATTGCTTGGATCAAATCCATGACAATAGG
>WWET01004944.1:68185-91496 GCA_011038615.1 Limnodynastes dumerilii
AAGAAAAATAAAAAATAGATTTTAACTGAACTTTGGCTTCCTACTACAGGATCTGTGAATATGAAGTATTAGACTCACATACAGGAGTTTCATGAACTCATCAATATGTATCTAAAATAAATAAGCATATTATACAATCTGACTTACTTTACAAGTGACAATGGCCCAGATCCTGGGCTACGGAAGCCAGGACAATTACGCACTATGCATACGTAATTCCCCTATCATAACTTCGCTAGCGTACACTGGCCGGTACATTAAAAGGGCCGGCCAGCTTTTTCCGTCTGCCTTATCTCCGCCATATAGGTGGTGATAGGCATTTAAATTAGGGAGCGGGGTGGGCAAAGGCCTATTATGACAAGGTCCGCAGACCAAGTCGTAAATTTTAAGGTAGAAATCTGGACACGTAAGGTTTTACTACCTTGAGCAAGGAGTGCAGGGGGCATGCACTCCCCACTAAGCTGTAAAGACCACGCTCATCCATAAGACATGCGTTGGTCTGGATCCAGCCCAATGAACTTAAATCTTCATTGTTTATTTGTTTAAAATGTTACTTTATTGAAGAAAACTTTAATAAACATTAAGAGGAGGAACAGGGGTAGAGAAGAAAAGATTAGAAGGGGAAAAGAGGAATGATGACGAGAAAAGAAACACATATATTACTTCATTTGCAATAATCTAGAACAAAGAAGGATCAAAATAAAAAAAAGTCAGAAATATAAAATAATATGATGACACAGCTCAGGTAGTCTGGGCTACAATTCAATTTGATTGGGGACTATGGTTTATTTTAACAGATATATGTATTTTACTACTAAACTGATCACATTTTTTAATGCATTTATAATGTGTCCTTTGAACCACTTGATATTTAGAGCTGCTGAGATAACAATGAAGAAGAGAGAAAAGCAAACAGCTTTAATAATATGACAATAAATAAAGGTAGGAAAAGGTCAAATTGTGCTTCAGTTGTGCAGAATTTCTGTGGGACTGTGAACAAGAAGAATACAGAATAATTGGTGAGCAAGTGGCTCTGCTAATAAATAAATAGGGGTTTATTAGAAACTCATTGTACGTTTCAAAAGGTCAAATTAAGAAAAATGTACATTAAAAACAGTGATTTTTCCTATAAAGAGAGTTAAAATCACTCCATGCAAAACATTAAGATAAGCAGAGAATTAAAATGGAAAGTATAATTTATATTAAGGTCTATAAAAACAGCATATATATAAAAAAAAATCATACAAGGACTCATTGGGTTTGAGTGAATATAAATCCCAGGCTGGGACCTGGCTTTTACCAATCAAGACTGGGCAAGTGATGGGGGTGAGTGGGGAAGGGGTGGGTTTGCTTAAGGAGGATAGGGTTTGAAATGCGTGCTTTTGTTCCCGTTTTCCCCTCCTTCCCTCCCTGGTTGCTAGGATGACTAACTTTTTTTTTTATTTTCAGATGGGACACAGTGTTGTGGCTGTAACAGGGGACGGACATTGGAGGTCAGCACAAATGTGGGAAGGAGTTTGGAGCATGACTTGGTCACATGGTACACACCAGTTTAAAACCTCCACATTGGGCGCTCTGACCTGATCTAGAAATGTTTTTAATAGATAATTGCAGTCGAAAACCGATCTGTGAATGTGCCTCTGGCTATATGGTCTGTATATGTAAGTGCTTGTGGCAAACAAATGCACTTTTTCTATACCTTCTATCCAGAGTTGTAAAAGTCATAGCTCTGGATAGGATGGATCAGGTCCCAAATGAGAATAAGTGAATTGGAATCACTTAAAAACATACCAATATCATGAAAACTTCAAATAAATGAAAGAGAGAATCTGGTTTGTTCCAAGGTGAAATAACTCTTCTAAGAAGAAGAAAAAACAGCTTACCCAGGTAGCTTGATGGAAGGATTAACTAGGAAGAGCATATACAGCCACTGGAATAGAGGGGATGATAGCACCGGTCTGATGCGTTTAGGGAGGCTTGCTCTGTTAGCACCATTTTACATTTTAACATAATTGAAATGTGATTATCAGCTTGTTTAGGCAGTTATCAATTTAAGGACTGCCAAGCTTATTAACCCTTGAGGACATGGTTGAATTTTTATATTTTATTCTAGGCCTAGATTTAAATATTCTGCTAAACATAAAATGGGTTTTGAATGTATCTAGCTCTTATGTCTCTACTAACAAAAATAAAATGAATTTAAATTTAAATTGAAAAAAAAAATACTGCTCAAAAAAATAAAGGTAACACTAAAATTACACATCCTAGATCTGAATGAATGAAATATTCTTATTAAATACTTTGTTCTTTACATAGTTGAATGTGCTGACAACAAAGTCACACAAAAATTATCAATGGAAATCAAATTTATTAACCCATGGGTGGGTGGGTTTTGAGCAGTTTATATAAATATATATACATAAATACACAGCCAGAGCGTATATTATAAGGACACGGTCCTAAGCGGGGGATCAGCGGGGGTCCGGTGAAGTGGGGCATGGCGGTGAGGATCCGGATTATGCGGGCAGAAGATCCCCAGCACGTTCACATGGGAGGCAGGATGTTGTGGGGGGCAGTGAGGCTGCTGGGCGGCAGGCTGACAGGAGGATGGTGAGTGGTGTCCAGGGCCATTTGGCAAACGATGTGGGGTATATGCTGGAACTTTGCAGGCTGTGAGAGGGACTGCTGGTGCATCTCCTGCTTTAAGTGTGGATCATGGTATGCAGCATGTGTGAGTGGAGGTCTGAGTGGTGATGTCTTTCTGCGGGGTGCTGGGGGGTCTGTATTGGGTGCTCCTGGTCTTCCACTCCTGAGTTCTCATCAAGGTCAGCGTTCTGATTCCAGGGACACACAGGCACTGCGGTATGCTGCGGACGATAGGGACAATATGTCATCCGCTAGTATTGAGCTTATCCCGGATACTCCCGCACCTATGCTGCCGAGTCATGCGGTTCCGGTCGTCCAGCTTCTGTTTTATCAGCTCATCCTCAGTTGGTGCCCGCGCATTCTCCTATGCCGGCGGGCGGATTCCTGCCTCAGGTGCCTGCGTCCTCTTCGGCATTTTCTATGGCTGGCTCCCAATGGCCATTCCCCCCTCCCATATTCCAGGCCAAAGCTTGACCATACTTTAGCCCCGATGTTCCCCCCCCCTTTGCCGCAAAGTCAGAGTCAGGGTAATATGTTCCCTATGATTCACGGTTCGGTGGCCCCGATAGGGGTTTATGGTGTTATGGGGTATGGCCAGTTGCAATATCCCCTTCAATCGAGTTAGTTTTCTGGGGTGCCTCCGAATCAGGATCCGCTTGGTGCTCCCGCTGCAGGTCCTAGGAAAAGGGCGCATGGGGAGGGGACACGGTCCCAGGCAGCTACTAATGAAGTTTCTGATGTAGATCCTGTTTTAGACCAAGGCGGGGCAGGTCAGCTCGCAGAGGTGGATTCGACTGAACCTGTGCCCGGTACATCCCATGAGACGGAGTCTCGGTTGCAGCGACCATCGGCTGGAGCAGAGGGCGGTGATGATGCAGGTAAGGACAATGGGGTAGATCCAGAACTACGTTTGCCGTACGTTTATTCGTGTAGCGTATTTTCGTGTGCGTAAATTCTTTACACTCTCTTCGGCACACCCATTGAACGTACGTATTTTGTCAAGATACACTTTCCAGACCCTACCTTAACTTTTGCCAACATAACCGCAGTCATACGCACACGTACGTATGGGCAACACGTATTTACGCAGCTAAGCACGCCCATACTGTACACTTTAAATACAAACCCCCGCCTACACTACTTAACGCAGACGTATTTTGGACTCGTAAAATTGGCACACCCACGCGTAAGTATTTACGTGACACATACGTGAATGGCCCATATGTTCACAATTACGCTACGCTATTGAGCGTATTTTCTATGGTGCGCCTGCGCAGTACTTACAAATAGGTATTTACGTCTCCGCCACGCGTAAATTCGCTCAGAAGCGTTGTTCTGGATCAGGCCCAATGCTTCTTTTCCGAGGGAGAGGAATCGAACCAGGGAAGCGTTAGTTCTAGCGTTGTTTTGTCTGCATCTCAGATACGCCCTGCAAAAGTTATGAAATTGTTAAAATGAATTTTGCAAGCGCAGCAAGGTAAGGGGCGTGTCTTCTAAGAAAGGCAAGCAGAGTGCTAAGGCCTCTACTAAGCGTGCAGGCCCTCCTCCGGTACTATACGACAACACGGCGGTTACGTGGGATGTGCGCGAGTCGGTTAAGGAACGCATAAAGCGAGGAAACTATGTAGACATGTTTGAAATTATTCAAACGGGGAAGGAGGCCTTGGCGGCTGCCAGGGTGGAAGGGGGCATTGGGGAAGACACTTTTGCCACCTGCTACTTGGAGACCCGACCTACCGAATACATGGGAATTATGAGGTACTTGCAGCTCATTTACGACCTTTACGCTAACAGTAGGTCAGGCATGTGGCGTTCGTATGACGAACGTTTCAGAAAAAATCAAGGGGGATCAAAGAATATAGGTTTCTCGGACTGCGATTTAGGTATATGGCTGCGTATTACGAATGCTAAATCCAGCTTTGATTCCTCTTCCTTTCGAAAGCAAGGACAAGGGCAAGGACAGCAGGGTCAGGAATCCAAATGGTTTACCACAAACACCAGTAGAGGGAAATATTTTTCCTTTAATAATTCCTGGTGCACTAGAGGGACAAATTGCAGGTACAAACACCAATACACTAAATGTGGAGGATCACATGCAGCGAAGGATTGCAAACAGCCCCCTTCTGCAGGTTTCAGATCGAGTGCTGGCCCCAAGCCTGCTACCCAAGGCAGCAATGCCCGTTAAGCTGGAAGCCATGCAGAAATGGCTTGCTGTTTATGTGAATAGTTCTGATGCAGTTACGTTATTTGATGGTTTTAAGAATGGTTTTAAGCTCCCTATCGTAGGTCCAGTGGTTACTGGTTGTCGGGGCGACCTGCAGTCCGCCAAACAGTACCCACAGTTAGTCTTGGACAAAGTGTTAAAGGAAGTTGAATTGGACAGAATGTCGGGCCCTTTCTTGGTTCAAGGGTTTGACAATCTCTCCGGTGGGGGTAGTTCCGAAGAAGACCCCGGGCAAGTTCCATTTAATACAACATTTGTCTTATCCCAAGGGTGCATCTGTCAACCATGCTATCAACCCTGCGGCATGTTCAGTCTCGTATCAGTTGTTCGAGCAGGCATTGGAGATGGTTTGCTCATGTGGCCCAGGGCTAAACTCGATATAGAGTCGGCATTTCCTTGCGAGTTGCGGCCGTTGCATCCCGACTCATTCATTTACATGGGTTTTAAGTTACCCCAAGGTTATTTTGTTGATCGCTCGTTGCCCATGGGGTGCTCCATCTCCTGTGCTTTGTTCGAAAAGCTGAGTACGTTTTTGCACTGGTGTATCGAAATTGGGGTGCAGCACAAATTTATCGCCCACTACTTGGACGATTTTTTGTTTGTAGGCCCGCCTGATAGCGAGGCGTGTAAACAGGCCTTGTTTTCAGCCAAGTCATTATTTTGGCATTTTGGTATTCCAGTTGCACATGATAAAACCGAGGGACCCTCGATGTGCCTCTCTTACCTGGGGGTCGTGTTGCCTTCCTTCCGATAAGGTTCAGAAAATTAAATTGCTCCTTCTATACCTCCATGGTCGTCGCCGGGTGCTCTTGAAAAAAGTTCTGTCGCTTCTGGGTTTGCTGAATTTTGCCTGTAGGGTCATACCTATGGGTAAAATTTTCTGCAGGCGTTTGGAGAGGTCAACAGTGTTTGTGAAGGCTTCACATCACTTCGTTCACTTCTCCAGGGATCTTCAGGATTACATGACTGTTTGGTTAGAGTTTTTAGAATCTTTCAAAGGAGTGCACATTTGGACTCCACCAGCGGCCTCTAATGCCGAATTATAATTGTTCATGGATACCGCTGGGTCCAAAGGTTTTGGCTCGTATTTTTAAGGGGAATGTTGCACCGCACCATGGCCTCCCAGTTGGTTTGAGTTAGGAATCAAAGGCAATCTGTTGGTCTTGGAGCTATTCCCAATTGTCATGGAACTTTGAGCTTCCATGCTGCGAGACCATAATATAGTGTTCTGGTGTGACAATTTGGGAGTGGTCCAGGCTATCAACAGCCAAAAAGCCACGTCCCCCCTGCCATCAGATTATTGTGACATATAATTTTGCCCTGTTTGAAGTTCAATATTAATTTTAAAGCACAACATGTCCCTGGGGTGGCAAATGTACTTGCAGATGCCCTGTCCCGGTTTAACTGGGTTAGGTTCAGGGAATTGGTGCCTAATGCTAATCAGGTTGGCTTATCTTGCCCGTGTCATCTGTGGCAGGTAGTTCAGCCGGCTTAGAAGAATTGGCAGCACGATCCCTGGCCCCCGGTACTTTGAGGGCCTATCAGAGTGCGTGGTATCAGTGGGTCAGTTATAAGAGGAGTAGAGCTGTGTCAGGTAAGGCGGATGGGGATGTGCTCCGGGATTGGCTTTGGCGCGAATTTCAGGCTGGTAGGTCAAAGGCTTCCATGTCCATCCTCCTTGCAGGAGTTTCCTACTTCACCAGGCTGCGGGGCAATTTTGATTTGACCAAGAACTTCTTTATCTCTAGAGATTTAAAAGGATGGGCCGTACGGGATGCGCGTCGGCCCTATTAGCAAAATTAATTCATGAGGTCGGTAATGTGGCCTTTAATCAGTTTGAGGTTAAACTGTTTTGAATCGCATTTGCAATGGCGTTCTTCAGCGCTTTTCGGGTTTCTGAGCTGGTGGCGGCCGGGAAGTGTTCGGTAGATTCGGGCTTGCTGCGAGAAAATGTTGTAATTTCGGAGGAGTCAATTTCTTGTAAAATTCTCCTTTCCAAAATGGATCAATTAGCGAGAGGAAGATGGATTGTACTAAACCAGAAGTCCTCTTCCAACATATGCCCAGTTTATTTAGCGCAGCAGTATCTTAGAGGGGGTCATCCGGGGAGATCAAATTGGTTGGTGCACAGCAATTCTTCCCCTTTTACTAGGTACCAATTCGCAGCGGCATTGAAGCTTTGCTTGAGGGGTCTGGGCTTGGAACCTGTTGACAACGGCACGCATTCTTTTAGAATAGGTGCCGTGACTTCCGCCGCCTCAGAAGGCCGTTCTGCAGATCAAATTAGGCATCTGGGGAGGTGGAAGTCCGGGGTTTCCAGTAGATATATTCGTTTGGACAAATTGTAGGTACATTGTTGATAACTTGTTTCTGTGTTAGCCTTTAACAGGTTTTGCTATTGGGTAAGTACGTTATCACTGGGGGAAAATTCTTGGTCAGTGCAAGATATGAAAGGGGTTTCTCCTGCATTTTTCCCCTTTAGTAAGGTTTCCACATTGGCCAATGGAGACTTTGTTGTTTTCCCGTATGGTGAAGGTTTTTGGGCTGCCTTCCTGCTTAATTATCCATTTAGGGGGGAACGATTTGGGGCATATTACATCCTGTGCTCATGAGCTGGCAGTCAAACGTGATATTACAGCCATTCATGCATGTTATCCTGGATTGCTCATTGCATGGTCCAAAATAATACCCAGACGGACCTGGAGGGGGCCGTGTTCTATCAAAGGGCTGAATAGGGCGTGAAAACAGCTGAATAGAGCCATCAATAAGTTCCTGATTGCCTTGGGAGGCAGAATTATTTCCCATCCTCTCATTGGACATGAGTCGGTTGTTTTGTACAGGGGGGATGGGGTGCATCTCTCTGATGCGGGGAATGTGATTTTCTGGGGGGTTGCTAGGTGGCGGGCGTAGGCACGGGGTGCCTTCGCTTTGGCAATAGAGGTGGTGAGTCACTATTTTATGTGTGGCTGCCTTCTCCCGGATGGGAGGTGTGCACTTTGAAGAGGTGGAGCCGGGGAAACAGTTTGGGAGGTCGGGGCATCTTAACTTACATCTTGGTTGGTTTTGATTATGGATCCTGAGGTGACACACCTACCTGCTATGCCACCTTGTCTCACCCCAAATTTTATAGTCCAAAGATTACAATTCATAATACATTCTCCTTTATATTATTCAATAAATCTATGCCCCATTTTTAAACCCAATAAAGTTGTCCGTGTTTTTATTGTATTGTATTATTGGGTACTGTGAGTGAAGGACTCAATCATGGTTCGTTTATGTCTTTTTTTGTCCTTTTGTTAGTAAACATATTTTGATCTTATTTATCTATGTTTGCAATAATTTAAATTTTGCAATAGGTATACTAAGGCATTTCATATTTTATTTTTATTACCTTAAAACTGTCATGTTATATGTTAGCCCTGTTAGCAATGTGCTAAAATAAAAAAAAAAATACAATACATGTCAATTCATGTGTAAATGTAAGTGAATGTCAACTCGGGCTAGATAAAATTAAGTGTTACCCCTAATACACTATGCCAACATCTAATAGCTATGACAGAAAAAATAACAACAACACACAAATAATAAGAAACTAAAAAATTTAGACTTTATTTTGGGGGGAATGTGGTGGGAGATTTGGGACACAATATTATGATTCGCAGAATAATCTCATTCTGGTGCTGGATGATGACAATAATGTCCCAGACTGTATCATTCAGTGGGTCATTTTTTCAGCATGAACAGTTCTGTTGGAGAACAAAAAAAAATGATTACAATCCAGCACTATGCTTGTGAAATACTTGTATTGGTGTTTTATAACTAAAAAATACAGTTTACATAGGTTGTGTTGTTTTTCGACATGGTTGCATATTTACCAATCCACTGGGTATTATTGAGAGTCTTGACTTAATGGCATACAATTAGTAATTAGGAAATCAAGCTTTCGTAATTTCTTAAAAGGATGTTTTAGTCACTGCAGACCCTCTAGGTGACATATCAATTCAATAAGAAAAAGTGCAACTCAAAACATATAAAAGTAACAGTGAACATCCCTGTCAAAAACATGTGAGTAATGTAGAATGTGTGGGTTAGATGAATAAGTAGTGTAAATATGTGATTGTAGTAACATTTTATTTTTGTAAGTAGGAGCTACTTAAGAGCTAGATACATTCAAAACCCATTGTATGTTTAGCAGAATATTTAAATCTATAATCTAAAATGCTAAATAATGTGAATAAATAAAGAGGCAGTAAGTCCAACAGGAATACTGTATGTAAAAATATACATTTCATTGACATAGGACTGATTCCTGCCCTATCCCATTACACATTAACCTTTTATCCATATAGTGGTATATCATGCTAATAATATAAATTTATGTACAAAAATGTGCACACAAAGAGTTCAATATTAATGGTGAAGTATATTAGATACTCATTATAATGCTCTTGCCCCTAAGGGCTCAAATACAAAGGTGAAGACTTCAGTGACAAAATTAATGTGAAAGATACTACTAATAGTAATTTTATAACAATAATTGTTTTTGCATATTATCTTTCCATAAGTCAAATAATTTGAACCGACAGGAAAGAGAACTGTCAAATTGATTCTAATAGGAACCATTTGAGCTCCAATGTACCATTTACAATAGGCTTTGTCTCTTTTTTAGGTAATCCCTCACTTATATTGTTGTATCTCCAATTTCCTTCTTCCTTACTAAGTCCTATACATATCTTGCATTTTGCCTTGTGTTCTGTGCTTGATTCAATTTATTTTTGTGATATTTTTATAGTCATATTGTATTTATATATACTATGCTGTCCATCACTACTCTGTCTGTACTGTATTTTGTTGTATTTTGTACAGCGCTATGGACACCTTGTGGCGCCTTATAAATAAACTATAATAATAATAATATCTTAATAAAGTCCATACTGCATCCATATTTATCTTTAAAATGGGAAGACACAGGACGGATAATGTTACCTTTTTAATATTTTATAAGTGCTCCCCCACATTTTTTTAATTATGTGAGGTCATCCATATGTTTAAAGGAAACATTCACAATGAATCAAATATACTGCCTTACTGCTATTAATGTAAAAGAGCTTTATTACGAGTATTCTGCAACCCACTGTTTAGCAGCAGAAAACATGTCTCTCTTAAGTACAAGCTGCTAAGTCTTTGTTAAAGGCAGCGAAAACAGTTAGCCGCTTTAAATGGCAAAATCTGATTTAACTGATCCCTCGCAACACACAGTCTGGTTTAAACTGCTTTGTTAGGTCAACATAATACTGTACTGGGCGACAAGGTGTCCAATGGGCGTCCAATTTGAGATGTGGCCATATCTCATGTCTTGCTCATTTATAACTAAAACAATATCATTGTATAACCAAACTAAGACACCTAGAAACCTTGGTTTCCTGAATATCAATGCCATTAAATAAATCATGATAAAATTAGAGATTGTGTTTAATAGTGGGCATAAGTCCCTTCATGTGGAAGAAAGAGCCAACATGCATCAAATATAGCTAATAGAAGCAAGTGGGGAGCAGTTCAACTATGGACAAAGGACAGTGAAATTGTCAATAATACCGTTAGGTATTTTTATCTAGGAATACAGCTCTTTAACCTATTAAAACAAATTGTAGACTTTTGTATCTCATAATAGATATGAGAAATTTCTTATCCCAACCATTCATTTCTTGACTGTGGCTGTTTATGACAGCTGTCAGTTAAAGTGAATACAAAAGCAGCAGAACATTTAGTGATTTTATCCAATAGCCCAAATACCCACAGATTAAGTGTTCAGTAGCTCATTCTATTCATCAACCTTCACCACATTTGTAGCACAAAAAATCTCAAAAACATACACATCTGAAACATGTTAATTCATTGCTAACACAAGGAATAACCAGGGAAACTTGTATTCATTTAACCCATTGAGGGATCTCTATGTGTATTGCTGTTTGCGCTTTTTAAAAAAAAAAATCTAAGTACAATTGATGATGATGATGATAATCATTATTACTCTTAAAAGATCCATTGAATATATTTGTACTTTTCTTTATCATGCTGAAATGTTAACAGAACAGGAGCTACAGCAGTAATCGTAGGAAGTATTGGTGGACACTCATGACCGGTGCTAGCATGTCTGGCTCCCCCTTGCAAAAAATAAATTTGCGCCCTCCCCTTTTATAAATTATTTGTTCAATAACGACTTTCCTCTTTTAATACAAATCATAAAATAATTCTCTGTCATCATATTGTGCCCTTTTATGCTCACACTGTGCCCCTTAATCATCACACAGTGCACCCTTTTATAATCACCCTGCTTGTGCCCCCTTTTATCATCACCCTGCTTATGCCCCCTTTTATCATCACCTTGCTTGTGCCCCTTTTATCATCACCCTGCTTGTGCCCCCTTTTGATAATCACTAAACTTGTGCCCCCTTTTGATAATCACCCTGCTTGTGCCCCTTTTGATAATCACCCTGCATCCTTTGATAAACGTTACATGACTCTGCTTGTGCTATCACTTACCTTCTTTCTTCCTTTTCTTTGACCTTCACGTTGTTCTGCAGCGCTTCTTTCTTCTGCCCTGGCTCTTCTCTGCACGCTCCTCACTAATAACGTTGGACGTGATGACATCAGGACCGACGTTTAGTCAGAATGGAGCAGGAAGAAGCCAGGACAGAAGAAGGAGGATGCTGGGTCCCGGCGCCGGCGCCATAGTAAGTAAAGAACTTAATCTTTTTGGGTTTTTTCGTCTAGTGGCAGGACCAGCAGGGATTGTGGTGGAGGGAAGCGCCTCTCTGGCTTGGCGCTCCCCCGTCATGCTTACCCCGCTTACCTGGTTCCGTCGGCCCTGTGCACACTGCACAAAAGGTAATTTTGTCACTGAGTAATGCAATAACTCTTCCTCAAACTCCTTGATATATACTTAATGCTGCTGTAACAAATAGTGTAATATATCTGACTAGTACATTTATAGTGTTGAAAATAACAGTGGTCAATCTTAGCAACAATCCCCTTCCCCCAAGAAACATTCATTTATTTTCCTCTTTACTTGAACACCAATAAATAAATCATATTACCCCCAACCAAAACCTAAGCCCCTGAAGACATGTTGGTTGTATGGTGGGGTCAGATACAGCTTTCCCATCTAAAATGCTGTATTCAGAACATGGTGAGAAAATTAGATAGTATTCATTAGTAAATCATTAAAACTTTATTTACCATTTAACAAATGTGTTATAGATCGAACTTCCAAGCACCTCTAATAAGGCAGCTATTGATACCAAAAGAGTGCCACTACACTCTGTAATTAGGTACAAATAGAATTTTAAAAAATTAACAGTTACTGACTAAATGGTAAGTAAACAAAGTTTTAATGATTTCTGAAGCCTCATACAACTCTCCCCAGCAGATGGGCTGATTTTGGGAAAGGTTTAACTGCGTAAAACGTATTTGAAAACTAATCTAGAGCAATAGTTTTTACCTTCACAGATATTTAATGTAATAGAAACACACTTAAATTACTGTTTGCTCAAACTTTTGTCTTTTAATTTTAATGTCTAAGTCTAAAAACATCCAAAGAGATTTTTTTTCTATTTAGTTTTTGAAAAATCTTTCAAATTTCCACTTGCCATAATAATGCAATTTTTGTACAGGCATAAAACTAAAATTGTTACTAAACAAACAATGTTACTAATATAATTTCAGGTATAGATTTATTTAGAAGTACAGTGCTACTATCCTCATTAGGACAAGATGTTTTGAAAGGCTAAGGGGAATTCAGGAATATGTCATATCTGGAGTTTACTATGTTTGGATTGATGGATTTTTTGAAGAAACACAATATCTATGTGAATTCCAATTTCCTTTTCTTTGGAGTATTAAGAAAATTGACATCTTATGAGTTATCAATTTAATAGTACCTTTTATAGTAATGAGTCCAGAGAGTTTCTTATGATATTGATCACTAGTATATGGTCAGGGTCCTTGGGAAAGGAAAAAATAAATAGAAAGAAATACAGTAAAAGAAATAAAAAAAAATGCAATAAAGGAATTGACACTAACATAAACAGAAAGGGATGGAATTTTAGTCTGTGAGCACCTCTGGTTTATGTAGTAAATAAGTGCAACTTATGTGTCAGGACAAAATTTAATGCACAGTACCAGTTTATCTGTGTGACATGGAATGTATATAGAATGTTAGCAGATCTGGGGCCAGATTTACTATGCTGCGGGTTTGGAAAAGTGGGGATGTTGCCCATGGCAACCAATCACATTCTAGATCTCATTTAACTATTGCATACTAGAGAATGTCAGCTAGAATCTGATTGGTTGTTCTGGGCAACATCTCCATTTTTCCAAACCTGCAGCTTAGTAAATCTGGCCCTTGGTCACTATAAGACAATAACACAATCAATAATGTTCCTCTTCTATGTCTACACTCTCTACTTTAAATGAATGCTTTGTAATCCAGCCTTCTGTACAAGCACCTGGGAGGCCACTTCTCTCACGACTCCCATGGACTTAAAAGATCAGGACATTACTTACCTTTCTGATCCGATCTCACTTAAAATGTGGATGGATCAGAAGTCTGGATAGGATGGAGAGTAGGGCACGCCTCTATGATAAAATTAGTATACCTGCCCTGCCATCACCAACTTTTATTTTATTTACTTATTTAAAATTTGCCTGGCATTGCCGAAGAGATATGGCTTCTGTGTTGTCTGTTGCTTCCATTTCTTATCCAGCCTCGACAATATGCATGTTGCCAGAAAATGTTCTTTGTAAATAAGCAAAATAAAGTATACTTTATTGCGGATATGGGTAATAAAAGCAAGAAATGTCCTTTTTTACATCCTTAGCTAGACCCAGCTAAGTGCTTCAGTTAATAACAACACAGAAACTTCAGTCAGGTATAAAATAATTATGCTAATACTTTACTTAAAGCTTACTCATCCCATTCCAATTATACTATCAATAATATGACATTTGGGCATTACAAACATCTGAAGTTCTGTTATTGCAGATTACAAATGAAAGGACATAATTCAAATAAACTTACACAAAGTAATTAAAATCTACATAAAATGCTTACGTGTAAAGATACTTAGGTCTGCTTGCCAAAAGATACTGCACCGATACAATCTAATAATCCATACATAAGTAATAAGTAATTAAAACTTTTCTAGAGTTACAAGGAAACTATGGAAAGAAATTATATGTGAATATATCTATATGGTTAACTTATAATAACTTTGTGAATAGTTGCACAAAGTAATGCTTGTTTATGTAAATGTTCTGACATAGAAAAATATAATATATCAACAAAATGCAAAGTAGTTACTTAATAAAACTAATAATTAATAATTTAGAAGTTATATATGGATTAGTCATTATCTAAGGGTCACATCAAGCAAATTTATATTGTAAATCATTGTAATATTTTAAACTCAAATTATAGTTGTACCTGTTAATGTACAAGTTCAAATAAATAGGAAGATCAATTAAAATCACAAGTACATTATTTACATGTTAAAAGAAACTATTTCAGTGCATCTCGAAAACAGAATAATAGATGGTGACAAAGACAAGAAGACTATGGAGATACTGTGGTGTCACTTCATAGGTTACTTGGTTAAAATATTAATTTGATTTGGTGCTCCTAAATCACTATTTGATGTGTTTCATAGTTTACATGATGCCATAAACAGTGGAACTAAAATAACTCTCTCTGCAGCTTATTACGCCTCCCATATGTTTGAGGAAGAGGGGGGTCTCACCCTTTACCATCATCCTGTTTCTACATCTCTGGATAAGAAGGTGTCTGGGAGCCAAGGTTGGAGGTACCAGAAAGTATATGATCAGTCATCATTAACTATAATTTTCTGTATTTTATGTGATCTCGTGCCATTTCATAGCAGGAGTTACCAATAGAACACTGTATAGTTTTCCATTTATACCTTGAAAATCAATTCACAAATATTAATCTTAAAAACATCATGGAAAATTTAAAAGGAAGCAAAAGGAACAAGAGGAAGTACCAAAAAAAGCATCTTAAATGTCACTGTATAAACATTACACAATGTCCTCAAATCTATCCCATTCACAGATGGCAAAATAACATAACTGACCCACTTCAAATGACTTTGGACCACACAGTGAGAATATAACTTGGCATATACAAATAAACATCACACTTTGAAAGAGCCATTTGAAGCTGTGATCTGATCTGTTTTTGGATTATTCAAAGTCAAACTATTCAGCAGCTGTTTGTGAAATTACAAATTTTCATGTGCTCCACAACTTTAGTCAATCAAAGGCAACTGGGCTATTTCATTTTAATTACAATTAATTACAATTAGAAACAGCTGTCATATTCAGAGACAATAAAAATTAGGAATAATTTAGCCTTTCAATCAAAAACAGATACAAGGCAAGTTCTTGAGTGTTTCTTTACCTACTAATATTTTAAGAGTAGCATGTAATAATTATATTAATTGCAGCTTGGAGGCAGAGGTGGAGACTACCCTATGACAGAAGATAAATGTTGTAATATAGCCAAGTTAGCACAATTAATTGTTTTACCTAAAATTGTAAAACATTTTAAGTAAATTAGCATAGCAAGAACTAACACATAAATGCATGTTTTCTATGTTTTTAAACAACTTTCAAAGGTATTTTATTTTAGGTATCTTACTGAACAATAGAGCAACAAGGGGAAGTGAAATCAACTCACCATTTAAGATTTGCTTAAATTTCTTGCATTTTTTAGAAATTAAACTTATTGATACCTGCTCCTATGTCATGAAAGGATTTGTTCCCATTGGACACTCACTTCTTTGTTAAAAAAAAAAAGAAAAATCACAGATTCTGTATATATCAAAAACCCCTTTTGAAAAAGACCTCTAGCTTTTGTAACCAAAAATACACTACAATGGCACTTTAATGGCTGTGTCCGGGCAGCCTAGATGGCTGCTGTTTTCTATTTTTAATGTGCTTTTATATTAACGTGTTATTAACGCTGTGTAGAACCAGATGTTGAAGGCCAAGGCTGTTATGAACAGACGGCACATGATACTACCATTATGCAATGCTAGCTTATACTGCGCATATGTGAAATGTAGAAATGAATTAGATAAGTAGTACCAATTAACTTGCTTAAAACATGATTATACCCTAATAAGGTAGAGAGTTCTAGCTCTGTTGTTTTCGGGGTGTGTATATAGAACTTAGCACAAGGTCAGCTTCCCAGCTTCGTACAGGACTGACTGCAAAAGTGTCCACTGACTTTTTCCAGCAGGAGATAGGAAACCTTGTTGGTCATTATCAAGCAATAACTACCAGCCAAGGCTAAATATTATGTACTTTGCTTAATTCTTTATTATATGTTATAAATGATTAAGAATTGTTTTGAATTGTCTCCATTAACTCCTGGTATTTAAGGAACCCTTGTGTTCCACTGGGAACAATGGCATTATTCCAAGTTACATGTGTTGTTACCATATTTTGCAACTAAAAGCAGAAAAAAAAAAAAGCAGAATTCTGTATTTTTCTTAGATAAAAGTATCTTTCCAGAGAGCATGTTCACCTTTCATAGTGTAAGAGGTATGTCTATTAAATAACGAGACTGATTAAATAACTCACTTTTATTTATTGGTATTACAAATGTGATGCTTGTCCCCTTCAAAATACTCCCCATTTGCACTAATACATCGCTGTAGTCTTGTTTAACACTGGTCGAAGGCATGAAGCAAATCAATTTCTGTCAGTTTCAACTGACTCAAAATGTGTCCCTTTAAGCACTGATTTAACTTTTGGGAAAAGATAAAAGTCACAAGGTGCTAAATTTTATATGATTTTTTGTTTGAGGTGGTAATGCCAGCTCAGCATAAATGCTACTCCACTTATGTTTTCTCTTATTGGGTATGTGGCTTAAATATCAATATAGTGTATTCGTTTAGAACAGTGTTTCCCAACCTCAGGGACCACTTAACCAGGGTACACACTTTTCAGCAGATAATCTTTCCAATCACTCAATCCTAAGACCGTTTCACCAGATATCTTACCAGTGTGTACAAGATCTCCTAATAGACACAGTGCACACTTTCAAAAAAATGAAAAGATTCTTTCCATGGTTGGTCTGGCAAGTGCACTGGCATGACACTCCCCTCGTACTTAGGGATCTTTACTGACTTCCACATCCATAGGGCCACCTTAACTCTCTGAGCATATAATTGTGTGGATTTTGCTAAAGTACGTGCAGTCTTTGCAAACCCAGCCCATACTGCCCGATTTAAATGCCTCCCCATACCCACTTTTCTTAACTTTCTACTTACGGAGTAGTGGTCCGCCCCCTTCTTATGGATTTCATTAGGCAAAGAGTTGAACTTCGTGTATGACGGGTTGCCGCATGTAATATCTGGATGTTGCTTGCGCAAATCGCAAAAGGACTCCAAGATATGCATATGGCGTGCTGATATTTAAGTGTTATTAAGTGTGAATCCGGTACACTAGGAGGAGACCAGGTAAATATAGACTGTTAGTTGTCCCTGAGGACCAAGTTTGGGAAACACTGGTTTAGATTATAGCAGAGTATTATTATTATTAGTTTAACAAAATCAAATAAAAAAAACAAAACAAAAACATACATGAAATTTATTTTTTATATTTACATACTTCAGTATACATGGCAATGCATGGAAATATTGCATCAGTTCATGATATTTACAAAGCCTTGGAGCGGAGTTTTACACTCCGCTCCCGGGGTAAAAGTAACACCAGCTCAGGGCTAAGTATTACAGCAATCTCCCCATATACCCCTCTTCTAATAGCTGTTATTAGGGGAAGGAAAAGGGGGGCATGTATGAGGAAACCTCTGGAATAAACATATGTGTATAAATGTAAAAAAAAATTATTTTTGTTAAATTTAATTTTAACATAAAATATAAATGAATACATTTAAAATATTAATATTAATTTAAAAAAATAACAAGAAAAAGTAAAGCTTACCTGCCCTCGCAGATCATCGCGTAACCTCGCAGGAAGGGTGAATATTAGTAAATTTAAGCTGCCAGGCTCACTGCGAGGAGAAGTCTTCAAAGAGACTTCAGAGTATCTGTTTGGAGACTTGGGGACCTCTGTGGTCTTAGGACCACCAAAACAGAGAAGCCATGTAAGCGGCTGGTGGCTTATCATATATTTCCAAATGTATGTAATGAATTTCTCTGACTTTTATTTTAATTTAAAATGTTATGGTTGGTTAGTGGGGTGCCTTTATTTAGTATCTAAGTAAAGTCCAAATACCTTGCTAGCACCTGCATTAGCTTATAAATTGATTTGAACAACCTCCATTTTGTGTGTTTGCTTTAAGCATGTCTGGGATAGCAGCTGACAGGGGGTTCTGTTTCAGAGTAACTGTTTTGGAGACTTGGGGACCTCTGTGGGGGGTGAACTCTCAATTTAAAAATACTAATATATGTATGGCTGGTGGCTTATCATGTATCTGCAGATGTATGTAACTAATTCTCTGACTTTTATTTTAAAGATAGAAAGTAAATCATTGTGGCTGGGTAATTGCAAGAGTTCTGGGGTGTCCTTTTGTATTTGTGTAAATTTCCCATACCTTACAGCACCTGCTCCATATTACCTTATAAATTGTTTTGAGCAACTTACACAACTACTTTTCCAGGACCTATGACAGTTACTGAGCTCTTAGCAACTCAACAAAAAAGAATGCAACCTGCAGCTCTATTATATTTAGTATATAATAAAAAATTCAATTGTGACTAACAGAAATTTATGTCCTCTTATTTACTACATTTCATATTACTACATTTCATATACAAATTATGCCTACCATTCATTTTGATTCTCAAAATATCATATGTGATAACAATAGTATATTTATTATTTTCTTAAACTTTTTATTTTACTTGACATTTTATACTTATAGAATTCTTTTTTCCTATGGCTAAACTTGCAACAGCCATAATTCTGTCTTAATCGAATGAAAAGCAACAAAACACTTTTATTGGTTTGTCTAGGAATAGCATAAAAACACGAAGTCCAAACCTATCTCTATATATATATATATTTAATGTATTTTGCAAATTGAATTAGGTAAGGTGATCGCTCCTCCAAAATATGCTATAAATAAAAAACAAAACAAATAAACAAATTAATTTGCACAGTATACTCTGGGCGATTTCTAATCTTGTACACAATCATAAAGAAATATGTTTTTTCTTTACTTAAACAACAAACATTTACTGATAGTGGACCGTATTCAGAGTTAAGAACGTTTGGTAATTTACGCACGCAAAATGCATAATTGGAGTGGTTTCTATTCAGTGCGCATGTGCAGACCATAGAGATACAAAGCGTAATTGGAATGATGCGTAAGTAATTTCCGTGCGTCTAAAAATGCGTATGAACATAAAAGATAAAGATCGGACGGATTATTAATAAGTAGGCGTTAATAGGAATGTAAATAGCAAAAAATAGGCGTGGTAATGCAGTAGACGTGCGGTTATATATGCGAACGTTTAACTTCCATCACATATACGCACGCTAATGATAAGGTTGCTTTCACAACACGGAAGTGATCCGAAATTTATTCATTTTTCAAAACGTACTTATTTTGTATTAACGTACAGATCTATTACGAACGCATTGAAAATCTTCTTAAATTTGAATCCGGTCCAGTGTTATTATTAATTAAAGCAATTTTTTGTGACTTTTTACCCTTTTTGGACCTGATTCAGAGATGAAAGTTACTCCTGAGCAAAACATGTTGATTTCAGGGAGATTCAAATCAATTTTATTCTATTCTATGCATTCAGGTAGAACACTTTGCTTTTGCTTATTGCACATAGATACTGACCAGCTTTACTTCTACACTGTTATTTAGACTTGGGATAGGAAACATCACCTCTCAACTCTAATACTGTTTGCAACAGATGAAATATGATTCCCCTGCAATCAACATGGTTTAGCCCAGGAGTAACTTTCCTCTCTTATTTCAGATTCCGAATCAGGGCCTTTAGTTAAATTTTTTAAGTTTTAAGATCACATGCATTCACATCTGTGCTGCCCAATCAAAATGCAATTCGCTTTATCGAGACTTCAGTAAAATGACACTTCATACAACTTCCCATAGAATTGCAGGATTGTGGTTGGAAGTGGGTGTTATGTACAATGGGAAAGATCCAGAACAACGTTTTCCGGTGTATATACGCCTGGCGGAGACGTAAAACGCTTTTTTGTATGTACTGAGCATGCACGCGGCAGATGTTACCCTACGTAACGCAACGTAACTATGAGCGTAAGGGCTAACTGAGGTAGGGACAGATTTGGCTTCAGAACTATGGCAAGTCGCATCCCTCAGTGGATTGAACCTATAAGTGTATGGAACACAAAACACAGGTGCAAGGGAGTAGGACTCTGTGACCAAAAAGGAGACAAACACCCAGACAGACTGTGGACTAACAAGGGACTATCACTCACAGAAACACACAGCACACAGCAGATACAATCAAAACCGAGGCAAGGAACAAAAGGTGAGGATGGGAATACAGGAGAGAAGAAAGACGGGAGAGAGAACATCCTATAGTAAGCAGAAGCTATAACCGGCAGCGCCATTCTGCCTTCATATAAGATGGCTGTGCCCATGGGAGTGCTGGGACATGCGCTGGGATGGGGAAGTCCACCCCATCAGAGGACCGGTGCAGACACCAGGAAGCACCAGAGAAAGGTAAGCGCTACACGCTGCTGTGTGTAACACCTGGTAATCTTTTACTTTCATGTCACTCAGAACACTTAAGGTAGGCTTTTGCTTTTATGAACCATTGGTGCATGAGGAGTACTAGGAGGAGTGATGGTATGGATCAGCGGATATTTTGTTCCTTTATGGAGAACCTCACTCATTTATCCGCAGATCTGATAGCAAAAGTATCAGGACTAAGGAATTGGTCAAAGGTTACTACGGCAGAAAATATGGTACACCCACCAAGCAGTACACCAACCATTATAGTACATGTCAGCTTTGGGCAACAGAACTTTAGGACCACAGTGGCATTGATGCACAGAACAAGGTTAAATATATAATTACACAGTACTCAGAGTTCCAAGCACAGTTGTAGTAGGGATCTGATGCTGGATCCATGCTGTATACAGACTTCACTATGGGCAAGGAGGGGGGGCACCCTCGTCCATAAATGTATTCCTACCTTATCACTTCTATGCCATCCTCATGTAGAAAGGGGATCGCTTGGAAGTCCCACATAGCGGAATTATTTTCCACATCCTGCTAAGCCACCAGAAATGCTCCCAGTACAGCACCCTTGATCTACAGCCATACTGGGAATGTGCAATAAAAAAGCAATCGGATTCAAGAACCAGTACTAATTTGGCTCAGCTTTCCAGTGTTGTGTTATGGCCTGTCAAGCTTTAGCCACTTTCCAAGCTATTATTAAGAGCTCTTACTACAGGTTAAAGTCAGAGAATTCTTTTATATTTGCATTTGAAATTCTTTGATAAAAACTATTTGTATTATTGATACCAGACACTCTTTGAAGGATGCGTCCAATCTACAGGACTGGTAAACATGAAAAGAGAAATGTATATATCTTTCCCTCTACTACATCACTGGTTTCTTGCTCTGACACTTTATCTGAAATCAAGTTTGTTAGAAAAAGTGATAAAATGTAACACCATGTCAGTTGCCTTTTCTTAGGCTGGAGGAGAACACATTCCTCAAGACCGCACCTATACATCCTAAATAAAGATTTCATCAGCTGTCAGCTGGTAGATACATTCATTCTGCACTGTCTTCCCTCCTGGGTATCTTCTCCAATCTGTTCATAAACTGTCAACGGTAGAAATAGAAATATTATCGTGGATATTTATCGAGTCTACATCATCTGAAAATATACTACAAAGAGCTTTTATAAAATCCAAAATTAACATTAATAATGAAAACATTGTTTCTTTTATGCAATGCAGACTGTATTTGATTCTATAATAGTTTTTTGTTCAGAGTTATGAAAATATGAAATATTTAGGCATTCAAGGTCAATTTCCTTGTATAAACAAAAGAGACTACAGTGGATTTTAAGCAACTATAAATGTTACAATGAATCAAACATTTAAATAAAAATATAATCCTAAACACATTTACAGTTTACAATTTACAGAACACAGTGGACTGTGGTGACACAACCAAATGACCACAACAGGAAAGGATTCACTTGCCTGAATGCTGGTCTTCACCAAGATAAAAAAAAACACATTTCCAAACCAGTGCTTTTCAAATCACCATCCCAAATTTTTCATGAAAGAACATACAATGTCAATGTCAACCTGCTGCCTATACAAAGGTGTGTACAAGGGTTTTCCACTCACACAAAATAAACAAAAAGACTATAATTTAAAAATAAATAAACAAAATAATCATTTGCAAATAAAAAAAAATAATGCCATTAAATCCAAAAATTTGAACTAATAAAAACCACCGCTTTTTAGTAAATCTGGCCCCAAGTATGCTGAAAATTAAAGCGGTGGACAGTGCAAAAAAATATCTTACACAATTTTAATGGGGATTTTTTCTCTATGAAGAGGGTGTAAAACCTTTAAAGTCTGTAGATAAAAACTTAATTCATTCAACTAAGACAAACCAAAGCTTTATAAAAATCTTTATGAACTGTAACACCATGTTTGTGGTATATATGATTAAATGCAAGTGTGACCTTTTATAGGCAAGACAAAGATACCTCTGAAAATCAAAGCTCTTGAGCATATGTGAAATATAAAGAACAAAAAAGAAGATCATTTCAATAAAGATCACCAGTGTGACATGTCTAGTTTTAGGATAAAGGAAAATGAGCACATTCCTTGTTGATTATTTTTATGATTTATATGATCAAAACCTTTTGAAATTGCCCCTTTTTATGCTGTGTGCAATAATAAAACTTATCAGCCCATTATTACCTGATTACTGTGTAGTGTCTAGTCTGGACAGAGCTGGTAGATTAATTGTCTGATGACTAAATTAACCCTAGCATGTATGTGTTAGGGACCTTAGTATGTAGCTCCATACTAGGGGACAGGGACAGGTATTGGTGTGGGGGTGATCTTGTATACCAAGGCCAGGAGCTGAAGGGTTAATCAACAGTGCTCGTTATCCAGGGGGACTCGGTGCAGCCCATAAAACTAACACACCAACTGTCCACTGCTCTCCTCAACTTGACACAATGGGCCTGATCCAGAACAACGCTTCGGAGCGAATTTACGCGTGGTGGACACGTAAATTCGCACTTTGCTAAGTACTGCGCATGCGCACCATAGAAAATACGCTCCGTAACGTAGCGTAATTGTGAACGTATTGGCCATTCACGTATGTGTCACGTAAATACTTACGTGTGGGCG
>WWET01004945.1:5864-20810 GCA_011038615.1 Limnodynastes dumerilii
CCAAGCATCTGACTTGCCTTTTTCATTGCTTTGTTACATTGATTGGCTACCTTCAAGTTACTGGAAATAATGACTCCTAGATCCCTTTCCTCCTCGGTAGATTCTACTGTAATGCCATTAAGGAAATATTGAGCCTTTGGGTTTTTATGTCCTAAGTGCATGATTTTGCATTTTTTGGCATTAAACTGCAGTTGCCACAGTCTTGACCATTCCTCCAGTCTACCTAAATCATCCCTCATTTTCTGTTCCACCTGGCGTGTCTACCCGGTTACATATCTTTGTGTCATCTGCAAAAAGGCATATTTTCCACTTGATACCACAGGCAATATCACCTATTAAGATATTAAATAGCACTGGTCCAAGTACAGAACCCTGGGGTACTCCACTGGTTACCTTACTATCCCCAGAAGAGATTCCATTTACTACAACCCTTTCTATCCTGTAACCAAGATTGTATCCATGCAACTAGCTTTAAGTCCAACTCTAAAGTTTCCAGCTTATTTAACAGTCTTCGATGTGGCACAGTGTCAACAGCCTTGCTAAAATCTAGATAAGCTATGTCTACAGCTCCCCCTTTATCTAATACTTTACTGACCCAGTCAAAAAATTCAATAAGATTTGTTTGACATGATCTTCCCCCAGTGAATCCATGCTGCTTGGGATCCTGTAAATTACTGGATTTAAGCTACTGTACAATTTGTTCCTTTAACAGTTTTTCCATCAAATTCAAGTTTAGTAAAACAACTACCACAGTGTATAGCATTAATAAATGTCCCCTTTTGAATATATAGTTCCCTGTTCCTGCGAGGTTGCCTGTGTAGTGGTTGCCTAGCAACACCAGCAAACTTTCAGCTATTTCCTGAACTTGCTCAGCTGTCACTGCTTATAATCTGTGCTGAGAACCTGATTCTGGCAGACTTTCACAGCTATAATATGTCCTGTTGACACTCTGTGGATTATCTGTTACCTCTTGTGCTCCAAGTTTTACTCTGTGTATTATTTTGCTTTCCTGTGCTTCCAGCATTCTGGTGCAAGTCTCCATTACTCCATCTTCTACCAAAGTTTCCATGTGATTCCCCAATTCCCTTTGTTTCCAGCACTTCAATGAAATCCTCACAGATTTTACACTCCCAGCACTTCAGTGCAGTTTCTATTTATCTCTGTGCTCTCAGCACCCCAGTGCAGTTTCTACAGCTCCCTACTCCTCCAACATTCAGTTGCATTTTAAACAGCTCTTGCTACTACCAGCCATTTGGATCAGTCAGAAGTGGAAAGAGTGCTGGTATGATAATAATAAAATATTTATTCAAGGCGGTACCAAATGCAACTATCTCCATCAAATCATTGTTTAAGATGCCACGCATCTGAAGCGGATATTTACCATTGCCTTTGGCAATGTCCGATAGTCAGGCAATTTTGGCTGGAGGTCTGTGCATATGCTATGGAGAATCTGGTTAACTACATTCCATTTGACCCTAAATGGGCGGTGTTGGGAAGTGAGCCAGAAGGTCAAAGAATATCCTCAGGGGGTAGAAAGTTACTGATGGCAATTAGTGCAGCAGCCCGAAAATTACGTCTGGTTAAGTACTACGGCACCTCCTTTTCTCTTATTTTAACAAAAATGGTTCTATATTTCTAAAATGGGTTGGTTAGAGGCTTCACCAGAACAATAAACAAGAGTGGGGAGACCTGGGAAAGCTATATAGAGAGTCTCTCACTCGTAACTAATTGCAAACTATATGTCAGCTTCCATTCTACTTCCTGGTATTTGACTAGGGAAACTGCTCAAGATCCCCCCATCCGTGGGATAATTAACTGAAATATATAGTGAAGTGCCCTTTTGAGATATTTGCTGCACCTCATTGAAAGATATTATTGTTATGCTCTACCCTACCTGATATCTGTTATTCACTCATTACGATGTGTTTGTTATAAACTGTCTGCAAGCTTTTAATAAAAAATGGTTTGATATCTATTTTTGTATGAAGTACAGTGTGCACTTAATAAAAAGATTTTTGGAAAAAAAAATGATTCAAAACATTTTGATTTAGAATATTTAAAAAATATGTAACCATAACATACAATTACAGAAAAATAACAGATAAAAACTCCTGAAAATAAACAGTCACAAAGTATTAATAAAATCAATCCCTGCTCTTCTAATGTTGTATTTAGAATCAAAACAATAATATACCTAACAATAATAGAGTAAGCAATAAATTTATTATAGCGTACACTGTAAACCTATATAGATATAGACAGATATGGAGCAAAAAGTAAATAACTGTCAATGCTGACCAGAGAAGCACTGTAAGGCAAAAAAGAAGAATCCACTTGTTAGGTCATATATTAATTAAAGAAAGCAAAGATCGAGGCCACATGGCACAACATCTTACTGTCCGATGTAAGGTACCATCTACAGTGGAATGATATAATAAGATGGTATGGTTAATCTTCTAATGATTTAATGGTAAGCAAAATGTCAAATGGCATATGAGTCCAATATGTTTTGGTGTTTTGTTCCTAAATACAACATTAAAAGAGTGGGAGTTGATGTAATTGTAGTTATACTTTGTGACTAATTAGTTTCAGATGTTTTTTATCTGTTATTTTACAGTAATTGTATTTTATTCTTATATATCTTTTAAAACATTCTCAATCAAAATTATTGGAATAAATATTCTTTTATCATCACTCCAGCACCCCTCCCCCCCTTTCCCAGGAAGGGGGGAGGGGTGCTGGAATATAATATCTAAAATATGATTTCTATTTTTAATCATATTTTTAATCATTTTGAATTTTAGACCCTAAGTTTTGACTCAACACCCTGTTGGCCTTCCATAATATACCTGATGAAGCCTAATTAAAAACTGAAAAAGTGACAATAAAAAAGTTCCACAATCATGAAAAAATTTTGAGACAAATCTAGGTTTCCAATTTTGTTGCCTCTGGATCACCAAGCAAAAGACCATAAAAGGTCCTGAAGCACTGAGCCGCAATATCCAATTTAACCACTCACATCAACAAATTACTACCTTCATTTTTTAATTTTGTATGTTTTTTATCTCAGTTGTTACATGTCATTTTTGTAAAGTATTTACATGTTCTTAATATTGTATGCACTCATCAGAAGCAGAAGAATCTCATCTGTCCATTGCCACCATGGTGAAATTGTGGATGAACCACCAGGGGACATGGAGGAGATGTTGAGGCCTAAGTAGATGAGGAGGATGTGGTATGTGTATTTTTTGGGGAAGGGTAAATAGGGCGTGGGGTAAAGGACCATTTCCGCAAAATGTGTTTTTGGCCTTGGACAGGGGAATTAGAAGAAAAATCAGAGGAAATGTGAAGAAGGGCTTGGCCATGGGCTTGGGCAGGGGAAGGGGAAGAAGAAGATGAAGAAGAAGTAGAAGATAATGAAGGGGGAAGGACTTGAGCAGGGGAAGAAGAAGCTGAGGATGATGAAGGGGAGGGGCTTGGTCAGGAGAAGGGTAAGGAGGAGATGCTGCTATTCCAGAAGGAGCTGCTTCTTGAGCAGCAACAACTTCCGGCCCCTGCAGTGTTGGACGCACATGTTGGTGTCTTTGCTGTCACAAAATATGTAGAAAAAAATAAAATAAGCAAAGTATAAAAATAAGGGTCAATATAGGCAAAAACATCTTCAATCATTTAAAAAAAAAACATCCATAGACACACAAATTCACACAAGCACACACGCACACACACACAGTCAAATTCAAGTCAAACAATAAAACAATAATTAAATATTAAAAATCAAACTCTGTATAATATTTGTGTGGGTAAGAACAAAGGATTTCTAAGAGCAGAAAAAGCACATATTCACACACACTCGCATGTGGGTGTACGCAACAGTGTGTATTTTCATTTTATGAATCTGCTTGATAATAACAAAGACATTTTAATGTTTGATACAAAGAACATCTAATTATCATCATTTCTAAAACAGGTGGACAGGGGCAGGCCAAATTCCAAAATCTCTGGAACTTACTAGCACAGAACTCTTAGCAGAGTTAACAAACTGCCGATGTTGAAGGTTATATCGGAAGATTTGACACATGCCTTGAGGCAAGAGGACAACTTTGCGAAATGCAGCCACAGGAAGATCATCCTGAAAATGAGCAGGGTGAGTTAAATAATATAAATTATGATGGGTGATTCTGAAAATTGTAAAACTAAGATTATAGGATTTAATTTTTAAAGTAGTATAAAGATAAACTAACAAGTAGTACTATGGCACTACAAATAATAAATAATAAACAGCCATTTATATTTTTTTGGGTAATGTAAAATTTTAATAATCTAAATAAAAAAAAATGAGAATTAAAATTTTATTATAACAACATTTTTACAATATTACAAAAAACCTAAAAAGTTTATTTTCCATAAAGGTCCTCAAGAACATTTTGAAGAAGATCCCCTTGAGATTTCAGTAGATCCAATAAACCTGGACATAATAGAAGAGGGCGAGGAGATGGTTTGAGGAATAGGAGGAAGCTGGATAACTTTGTATTCCTGGTGCTTCTGGTCAACCTTCTTCTACTTTGAAGGCACCATTATAAAACATTACTGCTCTTCCAGTAGACTCCAGGGAAACAACAACATCCCGTCAGACGTATGTCTATTATAAGGTGTGGCCGAAATAAGAGCAGCAAAGTTCATTGACTAGAAGAAACTGGCATTGGATGCTATAAAAGACAAGCTCCAGAAGATCACTGGCAATCAGGAGTGCCCCCTGCTTTTGATGAAGAGGGAGGTGAGGGAGCAGGAGAGGCTTCTAGAGCTGATGGAGAGCCTAAATTTGAGGCATGAACATCCTGCAGCAGTGTGTACTACATCTGCCATAAGCCATGAACAATCAGCTCCACAGCGTATGGCCAGCCTCTTCTCTGGTTCGAAAAGGTGGTAAATGAACCTGTAAATAACATTAACTTTTGACATCCAATTTAAACAATTATTTTCCATGAGTGTGTTTTGTGTGCGGGAGTGTGATGTGGTATTATTTACCAAAACCAGCTTTGTGAAAAAAAAATTTAATGTGTTCACACAATAATAATTTAGGTCTGCATTTGAATTTAAGAATAAAAATAATGCAATATTGCCAATCTTACACTACTACAAAGAATTGTTTAACCATTACATGTTGTATTTTTTTTTTTTAATTAGCATATACAACCATCTGTCTGCTTTTGAGTGACTCCTGCTCCGGGGAAGCCCGGTAAGCAATCTGTTACCCCTCCACTCTGATATTAGTATATACACGGCACAATCACAAGGTCCTCTGGAGAAACAGTGTATGCGTCATCCATTCCCGCTGTCCTATTTGGTGGGCTGCTTGCTGGCGCCTCAAGTACAGGATAGGAGCTCAAATTATGGGACTAAGCCTCTGTTTGCCATCTAGCTCTACACTTACAAATCTCCCTGTCATCTGGCTGTTCAAGACTAATTGATATATACATCACCAACGATACAGCCAGTTGATCTAACAAAAGACTTTAGGACCCTATATTCATTCTCATTTACACTACAATATCTCAGTGTATATATAGTGGTATTCAAATACCTCCCGTTCGGCCCCCCATTTGCCACCTTGGGGGTGATTCCCTGCGGACTGTCTACAACTGAGTTGCGATTATTCCTACAATACAACAGTGGTCTCCTATCTGCACCTATTTACATTGTTTTATACATATATGGTCATATATGTTGATATTCATTCAATGTATTTTTACTTATATGTATAATTTTAAAGTGTTGCTGTATAACTTTATTAATTAATAAAACAGTATTGTTTATATAACATAGTCTGAACATTACATAAAAACAATTATACATAAAAAAAAGGAATAATCTGTACAGAACAGCAATACATTAAACTGCAAGTACGACAGGACCCTACTAATATAAGCCTGGATGAATTAAGAATGATACTTCTACAAATACTGATAACAGTATACTGTCATGCACCGGACTCAGTGCAGGTCCGTAAACAAACCATGCCAGACCAGAGGCACGGGATCTAACCGCAAGCCTTATGTTCACCAGAGCCCCTGATGGTGGGGATGGTCCTGGCTGCAGGCAAGCAGCAGGTTGCAGCCCTCTGCACAAGCGCACAGGCACCAAGATGTTGGGCAGGAACTAAGGGTTGCAGGAGGTAGGGTAGAAAAACTACTGAGGCAAGGAATAATGGAGAACAGCAGAATGCTAGAGATATAAACAACAAAGGCACAAGCTGGAACTAAAGTCACTGGAATGCAGGAACCATAGTCTGGACAACTGGGACCAAGGACTGGAGTCAGAACATAGAACCAGGAAGCTAAATCAGCAGGCAAGGTTTGCTGCTGCTCTGACAGTGAGGGGATGTCAAAGGAGGGTTTAAATACAGCTGCTGATCAGTTCCAGCAAGGGAATAAGCCACACCTGTGAACTAATGCCTGCAGCAAAGAGTGAAAAAAAGGAAGTTATGGGAATTGAATGAATGTCATGGGATCCGAAAAGTCAAACAATAGACATAGGGGTATATTTACAAAAGGCGACTTTTGGCCCAAATTTCAATTCACAGCAATTTGCCTTGATTTTCAGGACGATTGGCAGTGTGAATTCACCAAATTCCCTAAGCTGTGAAATGCCTGCAAATTTTTTTAACCCCTGCGAGATGCGGTGCTTTTGCAAGTAAATCGCATGCTTTTCTATAGAGAAACACCGCAATTTGTCCTTTTAAAAATCCCGGCATCTCGCGTTTAAAAAAAAAGTAAAAAAAAAAACCTATTGCAGCATGGTTGAAAGCCTTAGCCATGCAGTGCTGATAGAACTACAAGGCTAAGCATCGCTTAGCCATGTAGTAATATCAGCGTGAGCATGGTAAGGCTTCTAACCATGCAACGCTGTGTGTGTTGTACATGTAACAAAAAAAAAACAATCTGCACCAAACATACATTAACACATTAATATAAGTGTGAATGTAAAAAAAAATTTCCCTCACTAATAATGTCCCCCAATGGTAGCACTTACCTCTGTTGGCCATCGTGTCCTATACTACTGTGTATGAATGCAGTGTGTGATGTAATAAAAGAATAAAAGTTTTTGTCACTCACCGTTTGCTGTCATCTTTCTTGGGAAGACTTGCTTGCTGTGTAGAATCTTTTTCAGTTGATTGGAGACATCCGGTTGATTGTTGTTACTTCCCCATTGTTCTGGTACGGTCCTCTGGCTCTTTGGTGCTTGACACAGCGGGGACAGGCTCCTTCTCTTCTCCTGTGCTGCTCCTAATGACTATACGGTTGCTAGAGGGCAGCCTTTTATATAAGCGATGACGTCAGTTACACTCAGAGGGTTTCTTTTTTTCAGTCTCTCTTTTGGTTTTATGTGTATTGAAGTGGGGTGGCTTGGTTCAGTGACATCCATCACGCATAGGAGGCTTAATTTAAATATTATTAATTTAAATATTATTATTTCATGAAAGCTGTCAATCATTATATGATGGTACTTGGTATTTTCTATTTTAAAAATAAAAGAGACAAGTAACTATATAGAAAATTAGATTAAAAAAAATGTTCATACATTTTTTCTTAGGAAAAAATAAATAGTAAGATGTTACTATTTTAAAGATGCACCATATGGGATAAAAGTTAAAAGACCACGGTTTCATTAGAGAACATATAAAACATTTTCATAATTTTTAAGTAAAATAATTAAAATAAAATACACATATAGCAGCATATTCAAGATATAATTAGCTTAAAAGACACATATTTCAAGAAGAAAAAGGATGGGAGATGAACACATACACAGACAAAAGGGCAAAAGGAAAGAATCAAGAAATTACAGAAAAGTACAGTGTAACCAGAAACATTAATAGGAAGAATACAAAAATAAGATACAAATTACAATATAACAGATACAATATAGCAGATACAATATAACATTAACAAACTAAATGGTGTATTAACCTTTTCTGCTGAAAAAGGCTGCCTACTCCTATTCTATTGCCCCTTTAACATAGCATTTATCATACCATAATTTTAGGCATGTTATTGTCTCTACCTATTGATATGTATAAAAAACTATAATGTATACACAGCATTGGAGTATACTGTAATAGTAACTGTATATTATATATGTACAGTATTCAATTCAATTTATTGTTCCCATATGCATTTTATTTCTAATCTATTAAATTTATTTTGGAGTTGGTTAATTTACTCTCCTTGACTCAGAAAATGCTACTTTAGTGTATAGCGACAACATCTCAAAGACAGTTGTAGATAATTCTAAGGACACGGAAATTTCTTTAAGCTTCTTATCTGCATACTGAAAAAAACTGAATTAAATTTATCTTTTCCGTGCAGGTTAAAAAAAGCTTTAAAATATTTAACATGCTGTTTTCAGTGACATACTAAAAAATATTTTCAATAATATTATAATTCCTTGTAAACTGCCTTTAAACTGTCTTTAAACAAGTTTTTACTATTGAATTTGGAGGTTTTGTACAGGCTGGGTGCAATATAATTGTTGTTTGCCAATATTGTAATTAATATAGCAGAACATACTGAATATATTTACTTGCTCACATGTGTAAACCATTCAAATTGCTTAAACTAACAATAACAAAGTTTGACAATTACTGAGAACATATAATTTATCACTACTGTCCAGCTGGTATTTTCTTTTAAGAGATGTATCCTAATCTGAAATCAACCCACTCACACTCCTGCTAGATCTCAGTAATATCAAATCATTGGCAACACCATATACTCTACGCTCACTAAAGAGATTAAGTATTTATCTCAGCTGTGAAAAACGAGCCAAGGTTGACCTATTATTTCTAAAAATGTATTTTTTACAAAAATATTATTGCAGAATTACAACTTGTGATTATATTCTGTTTAAGTAATTAGGTTTAATAATACTGTTTTGACATTACCTAAAATACATATAATCTTAATGAATACTACCAATTAAAACTAATCCATGTTAGTCTCAATTAAGATTGGGTACTTGTATTTTACAAATATGAAATGCTAAACAGAACTCATGTTGCCCAGCAAACCAAACATTTTGCATTAGGGAATTATATTGCATAAACATTACTGATAGTGTGGATAATTGTTGTGTCTGGATCTCTGGTTTTGGATTATACTGTTCATACTAGTAAAGAATGAATAGAATTGTGCAATCACACATATTCTAAATGAAACTCATGTGTAAATATAGACAATAAAAATAAAAACACCTGGCAGCACAGTGCATGTGTAGAGAGTATACTAAGGTCAGATGAAAATGCTACAGGGCTTTGGGGGGAACTTCAGAGAAGGACAGAATATTTAACTCATGATATATTTCCCAGCACCCATTCACATCATAATACTGACTGGTGACATTTTATAATGCTGGCTGCATATAAAGTGGAATAATAGGAGGGAAGGAATATACATGTGTGGTAAGTTGGAGGAATATATGGTTTTCACATAGATACATTAGCGGTATTATAAGAATAAGTCTCAGCACAGGTGGGACATAGTGTAGGTGAGACTGAATAAAACACAGTATTATGCAAAGCAGGTGAATATGGTGTAGCAGAAAATAAGGATTGTGTGACTTAATGTAATATGTGATAGGGAACCCCTCACTTGGCCCTGTGTCTAACTGGGGCCTGGTATTCACTAAAGTTTCTGATGGTGAGGTTAGGCTTGGCTGCAGGACACCCAGCAGGTCCTGCCCCCATCAGTGGTCTCTATGCCTGCATGTAAGAGGAAAAGACCAGACATGGAGCCAGTGACAATAGAAACAAACACCACAACAAAAGGTGAATGGACTAGGGTTCACAGGATGCCTGGCAGCCAAAGAGCTAAGACCCGCTATACACACAGAGGTGCCCTGGTTGCTGACCAACCAGGATGCCTACGATCTACCAATCACCTTGCAGAAGTCCTAGCAGCTGGAAGAGCCGAAACTCACCACACACCGCTGGGCAGAGTGCTCGTAAAAATATGAAGAAGAATTGATTGGTGGCATGCTACAGGGAAGAATTAGTAGAATGGTGTCATAATATAGGAAAAGCTACTTGTTAAAATATGGTTAAGAATCAATATAAAAAGGTCATAACTTTCAGATCTGCTATAAATCTGTATTGTGGTGAAGGAATTGTATAGGGTATAATGGTTCAGGTATAATAAGGCTGGAAATCAATATAATATACAGTAAAAAATGTATCAAAGAAAAGGTTGTATGAATTTGAACTGAAGGAGAGGAAGATGATTGAAATATTACTGCATTAAACTGTAAAGCTGCAGGAATATAGACAGGGGAGGCATGCGTCTATAGCAAAGGTGAAGAAATCACAAGATGACAGCAGTGAGAGCAATGAACTCGCCCATCTGTAATAAAACATGTCTGCAATGCATATTGGTATTTAGTTTTATAAAGCCATGATATCCTTTTGGAAAAAAATAATGGGGTGGGTCACAAAAGCACAAAAAAGATAAAGGAAAAAATGTGATGGTAAGGCAAGACACAAGACACATAGCTGATTCACAGATGTGCTTACACCTATTTTGTTAGGTGGGCAGCGCAATGTCGCATATTCTGTTTTTTACATGTTTTATTTCATTTTAAAGCAAAAGAATAAAAAATCCATTTGAAGCATGTACATGCATTGCAGCTTGCAATCTCTGCCTATAGACATTTATTTTCAGATTTCAGTTTGCCCATTTTTAGCATGTCCTATCCAGAGTTGCTAATGTTGTAACTTATGGTTATAGTTATATGTAACATATAGGAGGCACACAGTATGAGCTGCGGCTTTGCTCATCTGCTGCCCTAAAACTCTGGACCAGGTCTAATCACCACAGAAGACCATCATAGTATTTCTAAATTAAAATTAATTTAAAATTAAGTTCTCCAAAAGCATTTTTGCCCCCATCTCTAATCTATTAAGGTTTTTAACTTGAAGTGGTTCTACGCTTATTTATTAATTCAAAGATGACTTCTTTTAAATAAATAAATAGATAAATAAAGAAAGAAAGAAAACATCGGGGCTACCCCCCACCCTCCTTGGGCTAGATTTACTAAGTGGCGATTTAAGCAGCAATTATAAATCAACAGCCTTCTATGCACTTTTTTCTTCTACTGGTTTCATCCATGGAGATGATCCTTCTTCAGTGACGTTCCTCTGGCTAATTACTCTCTGTCATTATTGGTCCCCTATTTATACCTTCTGACAGACAGTTTCATCAGAGGGTATAAACAATGACAGAGAGTCGTTAGATGTAGGGACGTCACTGAAGGACCAAAAACGAAGATGAACTCTGCAATCTCGATGGAAGACTTCAGAACTGTGAGCCAAAAAATTTATTATATACACATATAATTTACATATGAAATGGGTCACATATTATTTACATAGGAAACGGGACACATTATCTAGATATATGGAATGGGACACATTATGTTGATTACATGAACGGGTGACATTATGTATGCAGCGGCATGCCATAAACACATGCCGCTTATGGTACTAGAAGGTACAGCATGCCCTGCACCACATGGGCATGCTGTGCCTTTTAGTACTTTATGTGATATAAAACTAAGGGTTTATTGCATACTGTGGTATGTTTTTTTTGTCTAAAAGCATGTTCATTTTTTTATGTTTAATGCTGGTTTTTTTTTTGTAAGTGGGTGTTGATCTGAACAAAATTGACACTCACACCCAGCTCATTTTTTCCGGCAAATTTTCCATCAAGTTAATGGCCAGCTTTAAAAATGGCATTTAGTAATACCAACAATTTGTATGTTTTGACTTGTCAAAATCTACATGGCGATGTTAAAGAAGGCGATGTTGACATGTTACCGTATTGGGCAATTTTAAGGCGATTTGAATTCAGTAAATACAGAGATTTCTAAATCGCTGAAAAAATCTAATCTGAACATTAGATTAAACTGAACAAGGTCAGGAAGGAAAAATGTCCCTTTCGTATCCTTCAGGAATAGATTCATTAGAGGAAAATGAGAAAATGGATCAAATTAAAAGAATTTAGAAAACCATGCTACTATATGTCCTAGTATACCGTATCAGTCAACAAGCAAATCCAAATATCTTGACTGCAACTTTAAACAAATTAAAATGTCCCAAGAGATCAAATTTGAAAAAAATTAAAAATATTTAGAGCTTTTAAATATATTTAACACTAGGATGGTAAGAGAGGAAATTGGAGTAAAACTGGAATAAATTTATATGAGAAATTGACTGGCAGGATATTAAGGGACCACGTTATTAGCACTCATAGCCATGACTTTCTTTGCTTTTGCAATCCCAAAAACTCTTGATTTAAACTATTACAAAAAGTGTATATGCTATGGGCTGGATCCAAAATGAAGTAAGTAAGGATCTGGCCATATGTCACATAGCAAACCACTAGTGACAGACTTAGATAGTGTTACAGAGAAAGATAGATGAAACCCATCTATAAAAAATTTGGCCCATTCTTACTTTCCTACACCAGAAATACACTCAACATTTAGACAAAGATAGACATAAATACTTAAAACCATAACCAATTGTGAGGTTGTTTCTTTTTCCTTTTCTTTGAGGTTTCATTTTCCTGTGCACACTTAATGCACACCCTTTCTCTTCCAACACATGCTGAATGTGCTATGATTATTTTACATCTACTAATAGAATATTAGAATATTGTGATTGAATCTATATATTAGACCATTTTATCACTACAAAATTAGGAACAAACCTCAATCGCTATGATTCAGATACACTACTGTGGATCGCCATTACAACACGGGACACAGAGCTTCTAAAGTGTGAATCTGGTTCACAATGCCTAGACATTTTGTACTCTTTTTGCTACCTTTCAGAAATGTAATTTAACTTCACTCAAAAGAAGCATTATGAGCTTTACTTTGGATGCAATGTAGAGGACCAAGATTAAAACTGTCTGCCTCATTTTTGTTGTATCAATTGCGTCAGACTCCTCTCAGGATGGTAAAAGATTCTCGTTTGCTATTCTAATTATTTTGGAGGGAACTGAAGCTCACTGTACAGATTTCATGCATTAGTTTTAAGTCAAAGCACCCTGTGACATACCTTAATTTACCATCTGGCATAAGGCCTTTGCCTAATAGGGAAAAATTGCCTGTGCCAAAGCCTCCAGTAAGGGTCAAACTTAGAGATGATGAACAAAAAATAAAACCTGTAGTGCATGGAGATGATCATGTAAGGCTTCATTTAACATTTGAAGTTTCCTGTTTGTCTTCTGAACTACATTTACTTACCCAAGGAGATCTTAATAACACTGACCAAAATTTTAACCTATCAAAAAAGGCAAGGAGCTCTTTTAGCCTCCAGATTTAAAGGCTGGAATCTCCTCCACAAAGAAACAAAAGTATGAGCTTTTATACAAAGGCATAGGGATTTTAAGGATTTTTTTCTCTTGCAGATGAACTTGTTTTTGCAGTGAGGTTAATTCTGTTATGGAGTATAAAACAGAGAATAAGTGTTAACCAATTATACTAATGTTAGCTTTAAAACTGTACTTTTTTACAGTAGCAATAATTTTCCCTCAATACCACAAGCTCATGTTATTGATATAAAAGAAACATATGTGAGTATGAATCTCCTGCTTTATAAAATAAAGTATGAAAAATACAAATGGAATGTCTTTGGTGATTTTAAAGTTATTTCTCTTTTGCTGGGACTACAAGCTGGCTTCACAAAGTAGTATTGTTTCATTTGTGAGTGGGACAGCAGAGAGAGTGGATAGAGAAGCAGGGACCAATGCAAACAATACTAACCAGAGAAAAGAATATTGTCAGTATACCATTTTCTGATCTGAAAATAGCATATCTACCCCCACTCCATAAAAAGCTTGGTCTTAAGAAACACTATTAAAGCAATGGATCGACATTGACTTAGATTTGCACATGGAAAAAAATCCTGACGCTCAGTAATGCAAAGATTAAAGAGGTGATCTTTGCAGAACCTCAAATAAGAGATCTGATGCAAAAAGGGAGCTTCAATGGTCAGCTGAATCAGGCTGAAAATGCTTCATGCAAGTCTTTTAAGAGCTTTTCCTGGAACTTCTTAGGGAAACATAAGACAGACAACTACAAAGAAATTGTGGACTATCTTTTAAAATCTTGTAACATGATTGAAGTCCATTTCTTGGACTTGCACCTGGGATTCTTCCCAGCCAATCTTGATGCAGTCAGTGATGATCATGGCAAATAGTTTCCAAAATGGAAGAGGGGCATCAGATCAAGTGGAGTTTAAATATGCTTGCTGACTACTTTTCTACCCTCCTGAGGTACAGCAGATAATACTATACATCTACATTTAAGTGTATTCATTGTTTACTATGTATATATTGTTAATAAATGTAATATTGTAAACTTTAATGGGATATAAGTCAAAACACTTACATAACAGAGGCATTATGTAACTGCAACTGCAGTTTAATGCCAAGAAATGCAAAATCATGCACTTGGGGCACAAAAATCCAAAGTCTCAATATATCCTTAATGGCATTACATTAGAATCTAATGAGGAGGAAAGGGATCTAGGAGTCATTTTTTCCAGTGAAAGGTAGCCAAGCAATGTAACAAAGCAATGAGAAAGGCAAGTCAGATGCTTGGTTGCATAGGGAGAGAAATTAGTAGCAGGAAGAGGGAAGTAGTGATGCCCCTTTATAGATCATTGGTACGACCTCACCTCGAATACTGTGTTCAGTTCTGGAGGCCATATCTCCAGAAAGACATAAATATATTAGACTGTGCAAAGAAGAGCAACTAAAATAGTCCATGGCCTGTGTAACAAACCATACCAAGAAAGGCTATAGGAACTAAACATGTATAGCTTGGAGCAGAGAAGGGAGAAGGGGGACATAATAGCAGCTTTCAAATACATCAAGGGTTGTGACC